>BMAW01061552.1:0-197624 GCA_019974015.1 Nephila pilipes
ATCTGACAATTACTCTGTCCTCCTGATTTGCTGGGGCCCTAGGTCGACCGCTACCATCATGACGCTGAAATGTGCCATTGTCCACCCATTCTTGCCAGCATCTTCTAATCGTCGTATCGCTTCGACCCATGTGACGGGCGATTCTCCGATTTGCCCAACCTGCCTCTTTCAATCCAATGATACGACCTCTTTCAAACTCTGATAGTTGCTCGTAATGATCTCGAATCCTGCAGTGAGACATTTTTTCAGTCGTTGAAAAGTACCCTAAATCACAATGCAACAGAAAATTTGACCATCAGATTGAGAATCGCTTCTTATATACAACTGCTGAGTGCGCAGTTCCGATGCGCTGTAACTTCCGCTATTCAATTCATTGGACACCAGAATTTAATCCTTTGCTTGTTTGTTCAGTCCAAATGTCTTTGAGTACGAAATTTCATTACAATCGGGCAACTCCTTCTTGGTGTGTCGTTTTTTTTTTAAATTTTTTTTTGGTTCTCTCTCTCTCTTTATATGTATATAATATGTGTGTGTGTGTGTGTGTGAAATATTATTATTCATTAAATCATTTTATGTTGTCTTGTGAAATTTTTTAATTAATCCATTCTTTGTACGGGTGAATTGAATAATATAACATTCCAGTTCGAAACATAACCTTTTCAATGGGAAACAACTTTTAAGTTAAGTTTTGAGCAGATGTAATTGAACAACTAGTAACCTCTATGGAAAGCAGGATTTAGTAAATAAAATAATAAAATTAAACATATTAATTCAAACCCATTTGGTGTGAAACCTGCAATTAATCAATTAAAGAAATTATTTGAATACTCATGATTAAAATAAATTCATATTATTAGAGAAGATTGTATTTGATAAAATAGAAATAACTGAAGTTTTATAATGAAGCTGTAACTAATTATATAAAATGTTACATTAATCTTTACTGAAATTATAAATTTCAATAAACTCTTATTATAAAAATTAAAAGCAAAGCTCAGTAGGAGATGAAAATCTGGTAAAATATTTATCAAATCTCCCTACAAATTTCCACACCATACCAGAGATAGCACTTTTCCCTTTGACCACAAATTTAACGTGCATCAGCCTCACAACACCTCGGGTCTGTAGTAAAATTAAAAAAGCTGACCGTTTCATCAAAAACGTTTCACAATTCTGGAAGGCAAAGGTTTCGATGAAAGGAACTGCGAGTACAACAGTTGGGTCCATTTCATTTTGGGGGAAGACTCTTGTCACGCATGCACATAGCCCTGGGTTGCAATCTTCTATAGATTTTCCTTCATCTGGTGGTGAGCTCAAAGGTTTCAATGGTTTTGAAACCTTTTCAACGAAAAAAAGAGCAATTGCTTTAAATACATCTTTAACAGACGTACAATGGGTAACATATGAGGAAATTTTCTTAAAATTCTTTCGAGTAGTTAATAGTAGTATAAAATATTGCACAGCGTTAGATCTTCTATCAACTTGGATAGCAGTGAGTGAGTGAGTGATTGTAGGGTTTAATGGCGCAAGAGCCAAAGTAGGCTATGCTGCGCCAAACACTTGTTAAAATCGATTAAAAATTAATGGCCTTAAAAACACGAGACAAACACAAATTACACACAAAAGATAAAAAGTTAAAATTCAAATGTGGTGTAAGAGGCCAATATGTCGTAAAATAGCAAATAAATTATGGTGGGGGGTTTCCCCACCAAGTCAGATAGGTTTAAAATTGATGAATGAAAAAAAGTCCGGCGATGATGATCAAACACCGGACAGTCAATTAAAATGTGATGAATAGAGTAGGGGACATGGCAGGCAGGACACTCGGGAGCATCTTCTCCAAACAAAAGATATTTGTGAGTAAATCGAGTATGTCCAATGCGAAGGTGAGTCAATCTGACATCACAGGAAGAACAGGCAATTCTCCAATATTTGGCTTCATCGAGTGTAATTTATTATTCGCATGGTGACTCCAAGATTCCTGTCATGTCTGATGAATGAGCATTAAAATGTGACGTTGAATGTCCTCAAGATGGACTGCAAGCTGCAGAGGAATCGTAGCCGATCGTGCAGCCGAGTCCGCTTGTTCATTTCCTAAGATACCTACATGACTAGGTACCCAACAGAATTTAATAATATAACCCTTGTTATATAAAATACAAACCATGTCTGCTATCTCCATCACAATAGGGTGACAGCGATCGTTCAGATTGACCAATGTTTCCAGGACGCTCCTGCTTTCAGTATATACAACGAACTTTCGAGAACTGGATTTCTAGACTAATTCGAGGGCACAGTAGATGACAATTGCTTCGGCAGTGTAGAGACTGCAGGAAGCGTCAAGCCGGTAACTGTGCCTGATGTCATTTGAAACGACACCCAGACGACGTATCCAGTTCCTTTCGATCCATCCGTGTAAATAGGAATAAAATCCGCATGCTGACAGCGATGGAAGGCAAAGATACTCTGGAAAACAATGGGACAAGTGTTGGATTTGCTGAATAAAGCAAAAGGGTTATGAAAAGTAAATCTTGGTACATTCCAAGGTGGAAATTTAATAAAATTTCGCTGTTGATACCCCAAGTCATGTAGGCCGAGTTCCTCGATGATGTTTTTCACCCTTTTAGAAAAAGGACAGATAAAGGAAAGACGAGCACTGTACAATCTCCTTAAAGACGGGCTGATATTGATATTCTGCAATAGGTGAGATGAAAGAGATGACATTTTGAAATGATAATAGAGCGACAGTTTCAAGCGCCGCAAATCCTAAGGTAGCTGGTTACAAAAGACATAGAGACTCTGCACAGAAGACGTTCGAAACACACCACAGCAGATTCTCAGAGCATTATGGTGGACTGGGTCAAGCTTCCGCAATTTAGTTTTGCAGGTAGATCCGTAGACGATACATCCGTAGTCGATCCGGGACAGAATCATCGACTTATACACTCGGAGTAAAGAAATTCGATCCGCTCCCCAAGAAGTGTTGAACAACACCTTCAAGATGTTGAGGGTTTCTCACACTTCTTCCGCAGATGTAAAATGTGTGGAAAGAAAGTGAGTTTGCAGTCGAAAATTACTCCGAGGAAGCGGACGTCAGGGAGGACCAGAATAGACGTATCATGAATGCGAATGTCAGGATCATGATGGAGACCCCGTTTCCTACAAAAATGCACGCAACAACTCTTGCTGGCAGAAATACTATGCCCATTCGCGTCACACCATGTAACCAGGTTATTGACTGCGGTCTGAAATCGTCGCATTGACGTCGTCGCATTGAAATCGTCGCATTGAAAATACGCATTGACGATCCTTCACAGGAAATCTGCAGATCGTCAACGTGTAATGAACTATGAACTGATGGTTGCAAATGAAAAAGTATGGGAGAAATGTGACAAATAAAAAAAGTGGGGCTCAAAATGCTCCCCTGAGGAACTCTTTCAAATTGAATAAAAGATGAAGATAAAACATTGCCAACCCGTACTTTAAATGATCTGATAAAAAGATAAAAAACATTTGAATAAAAATAGGCAAATTGCCTCTCAGACCATAATCGTATAGAGTACGCAGAATCCCATAGCGCCGAGTACGGTCATATGCCTTTTCGATATCAAAGAAAATAGAAACCAAATGATTCCTCCGTACGACAGCAGAATGAATCTGACTTTCGCGTAGAAGGATGTTATCTACTGTGGATCTTCCTTTACGGAAGCCACTCTGAAACGGAGGAATGAATTGAACCTTTTCCATTTGATAAACGAGACGGGCATTGACCATACGTTCAAGGGTCTTACACAGGCAACTCGTCAGAGCGATAGGTCTATAGTGGAGAGGGTTCTTTGGATCCTTACCAGGCTTCAGAAAAGGTATAACGATTACTTCCTGCCACTGGCTAGGAAACACATGCTCCCTCCATATTCGGTTGAATAGGTAAAGGAGACTGACAAATGAATCCTCGCTCAATTGGCGAAACATATCGTATGTTATACCTCAGAGCCTGGACTGGTATTGTTAGCCAAGGACAGAGTCTTTCTCAAATCCCACATGTCAAAGTCACAGTTATAAGGGAGTGGTTGCCGACACCTGGAGTTGATAGGCGTCTGCTCAGAACGATTCTTAGTCGCTAAAAATGTAGCGCTATATGAATCGGAGCTTGACACACTAGCAAAAGAGTGGCCAATGACATTGGCCACTTCGACAGGTGAAGAATGCACAGTATTTGCAGTTTCCAGTATCGGAAGGGAAAATTCCCGGTACAGGGAGTTTGCAGCTTTTACCTTTTTCCATAACTGTTGACTTGTGGTAGACGATGTGATGGAAGAGATATACCTGATCCAAAATTCTCTCTGACTTTGTCGTCTTACTCTGCGTGCAAACGCCCTTGATCTTTTAAAGGCTATGAGGTTTTCGATTGTGGGATATCGTCTGAAGATACCCCACAATTTCTTTTGTTCCCTGTAGGAGGATTGACATTCCTTATTCCACCATGGTTTACTCATCTTCCTCTGATAATTTCTACTCTTCGGTATCGCTGCACCGGCAACGTTCATGATAGAGGCAGTGACATGTCGGACAGAGCTATTTATACCTTGATCTTGAACCATCGCACCGGTAATAACCGCTAACCGTGTGAATAAATCCCAATCTGCCGGTTGAAGCGGTAAGTGGGAGGACGTAATCGCACCCCACTACCATGAACCTGGGAGATCAGGAGGGGGAAATAATCACTATTGTGTAGATCATTTAGAACCTCTAAATTCAGCGACGGTAGCACTGTCGGTGAACAAATGGCTATATCAAAGGAATAAAACGTCCTAGTGGGAGCATGGAAATACGTCTTCTCGTCAATGTTCAGCAGACAGAGACTGTGATCAGAGATCAATCGCTCGATCTGCCGACCACGAGAATTTGTACCATCATACCCCCACTGAGGGCTGTGTCCATCAAAGTCACCTAGCAGAAGGAAGGGAGCTGGTAACTGATCGACTAGTCGGTCTAAATCCATTTGAGACACAACATCGTTAGGTGGCAGGTAAATGCAGCAGACTGTGATTAAAGTGCGAGCATGAATTCGCACAGCCACAGCCTGCAACGATGTGGTCAGTGTAACGACATTATAAGGATAGTTCTGGGATGCCAATATACAAACACCTCCAGAAGAAGGTGGTGCACCATCAACATCCCGTCGTACACAATGATATCCACGCACTCGGGGTTTCAAATTACTCTTCAGGAAAGTCTCCTGAAGAGCAATGTAGACAGGTTGATGCGTAGATATAATGGATTTGAGGTTCTCTAGCCTGGGTCGTAAACCGTAGCAGTTCCAGGAAACAAAAGCCTTTAAATGGGCTCACTGGAAGTAGAAAGTCCCGTTTCCAGGACCCCCATGGAGTCATAATCTTCAGGTGATGGGTGCAAAATCACCGCATCCCCGTCAATAACTTGAGTTTTTTTTTGCGAGGAGCGCTGTTCTTCCCCGAAAGTTTTAATTTTTGCCTCTGCAAAGCCTTTGACCTGGCCAATGGCCTAGTCTGATTAGCCTTTGCAGAGGAAGGGGTTTTTAAAATATTTATTTTTTTCTTTGATTGTAGAGTCTTAGGTTGTGGCGTCTTTTCGGTAGGTTGGGCTTTCTTATTTTCAGATTGCTTAGATTTAGTGATAGGTTCAGGAAATTGCGTAGATTTCGAAATTTTAGTTGTCTGGGTTGCCGTAGCGTAGCCTTTTCCCTGTGCAGGGGTACGGGAAGCGACTACCCGGCAAGCCTCGGGATACGATAAATTCTGCAGTGTCTTCACCGTTATTTCTTTTTCTTCGGACCATTTAGGGCAAGAACGAGAGTATGCAAGGTGGCTGCCCTGACAATTGACGCACTTCTCTGCAGCGTTACAGGAAGCACTATCGTGTCCTGTTGCTGTAAAGCGAGCGCACGTCATTTGTCCCCTACACGTGTTCTTAGAATGGCCATATCGTTGGCAATTGAAACATCTCAGAGAGTTTGGAATATATGGTCGGACGGAGAGTCGGAGATATGCGGCCTGAACAGTCTGTGGCAGGGTAGGAGTCGAAAAGGTCAAGATGAGGTGCTGGGTGTTAAGCACCTTACCATCTCTCCTAATCGTAATCCTCCGGACACCACAAACCAGCTGGTCCTGCAAATTCTCTTCCTCTGACACGTTTTCCAATTCCCTTGAGGATACCAAGCCACGAGAGTAATTAAGATTTCTATGTGGTGAAGTTATCACTGGATAAGGTCCCGAGGACTTCATCTTCATAACAAGTTGAGCTTGTTTAGAATCACTCACTTCAACTAAGATGTCCCCAGAACGCAATTTCTTTATATCTTTAACAGTTCCAACCATACCCTGAATTCCCTTTTGGATCAAAAAGGGGGATATGGTAGCAAAAGTATCAGTCTCTCTTTTTATAACAAAGAAATGGAAGTTCATCATTTCGGTAGATGTGACCGAGTTTTCTGAAGTTGTATTCTCATCATAACGTTCCACACGGTCAGCCCATGGTTCAGTGTTCAATTTCAAAGATTTTTTTTATAGCTTTGGGAGCCAAAAACGATTTTCCTTTAGTTGTATCCATAGTGCCTGAGAAAAAAAAAGAAAAGACCACGGATTCACTTCTAGTTCGACAGGGCCCCCGCCTCCCCATCCTTTCCTAACGTGAAAACGAGTAACCGACGGAGAGATTCGTTCCAGCCGGACAATGTGAACTGCCCCATTACGTACCCAGGCACAGTCCAAAGCCGAAGCCAAGGAGGATTTCTCGAAATGGGAGGGAGGTCACACCATCCAGCCATACGCAACGAAGGCTCTCCCTCTGGGAACATTTTGAGGATCACGTTCCGAAACTGTAACCGACGGCGCACGCAACTCCTCTCCTCGCACACCCTTTTCCAATCACGCCCATGCGGTCTCCCTCTAGGTACCTCCGCAATGAGGGGTACTGGGGTCCCGTATTGCTAGAGCTAGGCCCGCAGGAAATCGGCATTGATACGCCGTCGGCCTATTAGTGTGTTAGTAGACACCACAAAGATTTTTTTATTTTTAAATATTTTTACATATATATATTTTTAAATTTATATATATATTTTTTTAACACAAATGTTAAAACAGACAGAAAAATAAAACCAAGTTAGTTTAAACTGTTTTCCACCTGATATCACAAAATATCAAGCTGAAAACCCCGCAAAGCAAAACACATGACAAACAAAAAAAAAAAAGAGGGGGGAGAAGAAGAGGAAAAAATAGATCACTGAGGTACCTCGGGGTTGTGATGCCCGAACTCATCTGAAGAAGATGAGCCCCTTGAGGGGTTAAGAGGAAGGTTAATATTACAGCTGATAATACTAATAAAAACTTTTACTTAAGAAATATTTTTTTAAAAATTAGTTTGTTCTTTTTTTTTAAGGTCGGTGATCGTCATTCCCTTTCCTTTTTTTCTTAACTGCTGCTCCTGGAGTATACATACCCTCGTTTGGTTACCGGCAGTAGAGGAAAGGGAAAATGAATTGCGATAACATTAGATAATACCCTTGGTTATTCTACACTTCTTTATACAGAGTTTTAAAAAATGTTTAAAACAATTTATAAGAAAATGCAGATGAAAGGTAGTTTTATTAGTTTAAAAACATTTGGACGAATTGACGAGGGTGATAAGCGATTTCAGGACACAATCAAATTTTATAACGAAACAAAATGTTAAGTAAATATAGTCAATCAAATGGCAAGGAAGAATACAGTGAAAGTTGGATCGCAAAGGTGACCCTTCTAGGTTTTTTTTTTTAATTATATTTGAAATTTTTTTTTATATTTTAGACTTCGTAGCGATAAACGCTTGGATACAATACAAAAAGAAAAGACGAAGTAAAAGATAACAAGAAAGTTCTCCTGTGAATACACAAGTTCAATCTCAATACGTTGTTATGAAACTTGAAAGTTTAGATATAACATCTGAAAATTCCAAACGTAAATGGTATCAAATTAAAACCTATAATATTTGCAGAAAATGTACACAAATTAAAATAATAAATTTTATTTGTAAATATGTCTGGAATAATATAAAAAACAAAGGTATGAAAGAAAATCTCAAATTTTAATTCATTACAGGGAATGCATAGGTGAACCGCTAGATGGCGCTTTAATGGAAAGCATAAGCGCGAGTTTTCTTATGCATCATCATTTCTACTATGGATTTCAGGAGGCATGGCAACGAAAGCAATCGGGAAATGATCACGCTTCCTAAAATCTTCGGTATAAATGACGATGTGAAGAAAATTCGCGCTTTATGCTTTCCATTACAGCGCCATCTTACGGTTCACCACTTAGTCTCCGCCTATGCATTGTGTGGCGAAAACTTCTTGTTTAGATGTTTCCTATCACACCTTAAATTTTTGCCCATGGGTTTCGAAAAACCTTGTATATCAAAAAGATTTATTATTTTTTTTAAAAAAAATCTAGTTATTTTTTTTCTTAAACCAGTCATTTAAGCTTGTTTTGTAGAATTAGGTGAGTGAGTGACGGTGAGTGAGTTTAACAGCGCGCAAAAATCAAACATTTGTTTAAAATATCCGACTTTTTTTAAAAAAATTTTAGAAGTACATTAAGAGAGAACAAAACATAGGTGCATACTTAGTATTCATGTTATATTATTTTAAAACAACGTTATGTGTATGTATGAATTTTGGCACTGCAGACTCTGTAGTGAATGGAGCCAATGATAAATTTAGAACGAATTTTCGATAATGAATCAAACGATTTGATTAAATTTTTGAAACGATTAAATTTACTTAAACATTTTTATTTTAAAAATTTCGATGAATTAAAAAAAATGTATTTTAACTATCGACACAATTCCGTTTAATGGTCAGCAGTTACGTCAAACGTATAAAAATAGGCGCCTTAAAGCTAGAGAATACAAGTGATTTTAAATGAACGAAACTGTTTAGTTCCGAGAGGAGTGCATACAATTGATAGTTGTTTTAATAGATATTTCAGACCTTAAGAGTACTTTCAGCAGAAACTGCCGCATAACAGAACACTATTCGTTTGCATATTGTTTTACGTGGATGATAAAGATAAGAAAATGAAATATTGTGTACATCCGATAATTGGTGAAAGATTAATAAATGGGAAGTTCCATACATTACTAATGCAATCTGAAGAAATATCCAGAAAAGTTCTTTTTTTAAATAATAGAATGAGTGTGAACAGAATGAATGTGAAATGATTTCCGTGATATAATTTCACTATTTGATCTCAACATTTAAAACACAAAATACATATATATTACTCACTCTTATTAATTACGACTTCATGAAAATTGTTAAAATTTTATTATTGTTCTCAGAATGAAACACACACAAATAATAAATAGTATATTATTTTAACAATTTTAAGAGATTTTGCAGGCAATAAATCATACAAATTATTGTATTTGAAATACATTCAAGTTCTTCCAACTAAATATCTCGATCTCTTCCATAGTAAATTTCTGACTATGTATTGTAGCGTAGCGATGAAAAGAAGTCAATGTACAAGTTCCCGTTTGTTTCAAAATAATTTTCGTTCTAAGAATGAAACCTAAATTTTCAAAGTACATTCAATTTTTTAGTTTTACCTCTTTTTATTGAAGTCATTCTTGAAATATACCCATTCCATATTTGAAATAGTCATAAATAGAATATACAGTTCAAAAACAAATATAGCTAGGTCTTTTAAAATTGGAAAAAGTAACAAAGTCATTTAAAATTAGAATTAGCAAAACTTTAGAATTTATTAAAACAAAATTTATAGAGAGATGAATTCAACAGTGATAAACATAATTCAAAATAACAGCAAAAGAAATTATTTCTAGAACTTTATACATCATCATGGTCAACTTTTACATAAATGTGCGTGAAGTAAATACATTATTCATAATAAAAATTATGACTGAAAACCGCAATAAGTAATAATATTATGATTATCACATGGAGTAAGAACCTAAAAATTAATTTGTAAAGTAGCAAAATAATAAACTTTAATAGCGAATGATATAAAAAAAAAAACACTGCTGGTCGGTCACGTATCAACTATTTAGTCGAGTGCAATACCAATATACATCCGTTGACATAAATCGTCCATCAATTGTTTAGTCAAAAGGTTATCGCTGACGTATTATGTTTATATATTATGCAACTAGCAGGTTGATACTATGCGCACATCCCCATCGAATCTAATACTCCTTTGACTAATAACCAAATAGCGCGATTAAAAATTGATTGTATGGTCTAGCCTTTACGTAACTGAATTGAAAATTTCAGCATTACCGTAAAATCTTGACTATAATACGCACTTCCCACTACATTCTGGTCCTTAAAAATGAGGGTGCGTTTTATAATCGTGTAAAAATTTAAAAAAAAAAAAAA
Organism: Nephila pilipes; assembly: GCA_019974015.1. Taxonomy (NCBI): domain Eukaryota; kingdom Metazoa; phylum Arthropoda; class Arachnida; order Araneae; family Nephilidae; genus Nephila; species Nephila pilipes. The sequence goes on from BMAW01061552.1 coordinate 10,415, forward strand.
AAAAAAAAATTTAAACATCGAAAGCGCTGCAGCTGCAAGAGATTGTTGTAAAAAAACACGTTGTTCTTTTACAAAACAGGTGTTCCTTTACACAAACAGGAACTCGCATATTATCACGGCACCAATAATTATGACTTAGACGCAACAATAATAGATTAGCTAAGTTCTAGTGAAAGTGATTAAGACCAATAATTTGATAATATTGTTTGTTTTGTGTTAAAATGTAAGTTTTTTCTATCGAATTTGACGTTTTCGTTTCTTTTTATTAAAAATTTCAATTATATGTTAATAAATATTCGTGCAATTTTTGATAAAATATTGAAAAGTTATGGGTGCGTACTATATTAAATTTTAATTTTTTTCCGAAAGTTTAGTGCTAAATTTAGCATGTGTGTTATAGTCAAGATTTTACAGAATATGTGCGTCTCGTTGTTGCTAGAAAATAATCGTACACGTATAGTTAAGAAAAATATTTTACAATTTCACTCGGTAAACAATTACTTTATAATAATGTTATACATAAACCATTTCAGTTTTTTAATTTAAAAAAAACACGAGGAATCAAATACAAATTGACTTTAAATCAAAATTTGTAAATGTTGATATCTTCTGCCGCTATTCACTATGAAACACTGCAGTCTTCTGCGCACTATATTAGGAGTTGATTTGCCAATGGAAAAGTATGTTATCGATTGAAGAATTATTTACATTTATAGAACGAACGTTCTTTATCGAACAACACTGGCAATTTACAGAATATTTGACGGTTACAACTGTAGGTTTTGAGGATTTCTTATGGCCTTATGACTGAAGTTGATTGAAGATTTTCATTTTTAACAAAGCAAGATACATCAGATTTGGGAAACCAAACTTTTTATTTCTTATGTTTGACAATATTTTCTTTCATTAAGCAATGTATCCAGAAAATGCATATTTTTTTTAAAAAAGTTACGATTTAGCTGCTTTAACTATTTCAAATATTAACTAAATGATTTATCTAAATATTTAATTATTACTTTTGCTCAAACATTTGAAACTTTTATAAAAACATCTCAACTAAATATTTAAAAAACGAGTACAACTTTTAGTGGAAAAATACTTTGGAACGCTAATCTATTTGACTCAACTGACAGAGAGCTTTATCAGCAAATATTTGCAATTTAGAAAAGAATTAAAAGAAAAAAAAAAAAAATGTGCGTGTGAATATTGTCACAGCAGTATTCCTCAACAAATAATTTTTATAACTCTTCATTTGAACTTAACAAAACTATAAATAAGGAATAACAAAAAGTACGATAAAAACATTTATATTAATAAAATGATTTTACAGCAATTCATGAATATTTACAATACACAACACCCATTTTCACATTTAATGAAAATGTTCATTTAAAAAGAAACATACGATATTTATATATAGGCTTCCCATATGAACAGGATAAACCCATACAGTGGTAGTTTTATACTGCTGTCCGGGGAGTTAGCCTGAAGTTTGAGAATTTAATGACTGTCGATTTTTTTCTTTATTTTGGACCTGCAGTTATTTAATAATATAGTTCTGAAATTGAAAGCTAATTATATGACATCAACCCGCAAGAAAAATCCACAAATTATCTTCTTTTAAAGAATTGCAATGCACTCTGTAAAAGAAAATAATGATGTCCAGGAGGAAAAATCCTTCTCCGCAGATAATTTTTTTAAAAATCTAGTACTTAATACTTGAGTTGTAGAGAAGCAATTTTGATAAAGTTAGTACGTTTCAGTTAATAAATTTACGAACTGAAATTGTCAGGTCTGATTTAAAAGAGAGTTTTTAAGTTGCTTTAATGAAATTAAAAAAGATTCCACAACTATTGATGATCTATTTGATGAATGTACATTGTTGAACCACGTAATTCAAAACGAAGAGTAGATTGTCCCGCTCTGAAAAAGTATAAGATATTTTTCAATTATGGGGAACATTTGGTTTTCAGAAAGGGGTAGACTTTCAGTTTCTACTGTTAAACATCTGCTAAATGTTAAAATTAATGCAGAACTTTCTTGTTGTGAATTTTATGATGCAATTAAAAGAAACAAATCATTTCAGAAAAAAGTCACGTCAAGTAAAAAATACGACTGAATTAATATTTCAGTAAACTATTATATAATACTTTTCAGTAATTTCAAAAATATGTCCTGGGTTGGACACCCTTAAAATATGGTGAGCCAATCTATATATATATTTCACCCAAATTGTCTATTGTCATTCCCTCTTCAAGAGAGTTAATATTTTCGAATTGATTGCAAGGCGTTTCAATATTTTCTTTTACAACTTTTGAAGCTTTTTTTCGCTTCAAATTTTTTTTGGTTTCTTCCTTCCTTTTTTGAAGAGAAGAGCGATCTGTCAGCTCAATGGAATCTGTTTCGATATTTCCTAACAATTTCTTCAGTAAAATATTAAAAAATATGTTTAAATTACTTCCCCTCCCCAATAATTCTGATATAAATAAATCAGGAAACGGACGAGTTGATAGATCTTTTGTTAAGTTGTACAACATAGAGCCAGCATAAGCTTCATGAAGTTTAGGATTTTCAAATGGAAAATTAAATAAACTATTTAAATACGAAATGTATAACATACAAGTTTGTAACTGACTAAAACTGTGAACAATATGAAGAATGAGTGGATTTCCTCTACTCATTGCTGGTTTTTGTAAATATTTTTTCATATTTTGAGCGGCAAGATCAGCGTCTTCAATTGAAACATTGCTAATTAAAGACTGAAAAGATAATTCCTCCCAGCATTCATTTTTTGAGGAAGTACACATCTTTTGCTTTGAAGATTTTTTTAATATAATTTGAAAGTATATAATATTTAATAACAATGCAAATACAAAATTATCTTTGGGAGCAGGAGCGCAATTTTTCAGCCAATAAATAATGCAACTAAATAGCAATTGTAAGCTATTAGGCACAATTGAAATGAAATCCATATCTACTTCAAGTACATCTAACAGAAATTGTTGTAAATGGCTCTTTTCTAGACAATACAAATTATTAAGTTTCGGTACAGCCGTTCCATTTTTTAAAGAAAAGACCGGAACAACACTTTCACGCGACCCGTGGCCACTTCGACGATCATATTCATTAACATTTTGCAGGCACACTTCTTTATGAGTTTTTTCGTCATCTGCAGTGTGCTGTAACAAAATTCCATATATCACTTGCCTTATGTAACGTGAACAAGCGTAGCTACTCGGCAAAGAAACATTTTCTACCTGAGCTAGCAAAAATGTCCGATGAAGGTTAATGATGTTAATGAAAAAACCCGGTAGATTTCCCAAATGAAAAGCAATCAAAAACGGAATGGGTAACGATTGACCACAAGGCGTTTTCAATTTTGGATCCTGTTGAAGGATTTTTTTAAACTGATCTAACTCATTATCAATAACGAACTTTAAAATAGAATTTTGGGTTTTATATATATCCATTGACTGATTCATCACAAATTCAACATGTTCTCTATTCTTTTTGTTAAGATGACGCAGAACTTTCTCCACAGCCTCATTTACGTTACAATGCTCTAACCAGGTTAGAAGCCGAACAATTTTTTTCTGTCCCTGGTTAGCACGAAAACCTCTACAGTCTCTTTTGCCAATGCGAATGCTTCCATAGAAAGATTCAAACTCTTTGGTATTTACATAATCATTGCCAACTAAAGTTCCAAACAATGGCAATACATTTTGGTCAAGTGCTGGGAAATATGACATAAATTTATCTACATGATAAATGTTACAGTCAAGATATTTGCATTTAGTTCCATCAATATCTGCCTCTAAAACAGATTTTCCAACTGAAGCCAAACGTATAAAACCTTTACGAACATTGAATATATAAAAATCACTATCGTCACTTAGTGCTGGGCAATCGTAATAATTTGCTAAAGCTGTCACCTGGTCATCAGCTTCAAAATCACACTGAGCAAATTGAATACCTAATTCTGAAAGAACATCCCGGAAAGTTGTTTTCGCACAAATTGGTAAAACTTTACCAGAGCAATCTCCATGCTTAGCAATATGCTGTGTAACAGTTAGTCTTGTTCTGGATCTCATAAGAGTAGTCTGAAATTTTCTGTCAGATTTATCGTATCCGCCATCAAAAATAAGTATTGGTTTGATATTGCATTCAAGATAAGATGAAAAATACTTCTTTATTTTAGTAGCATACCTATGAAAAAGCAAATAAAACATGTATTAGGAATTTAATAAATACAAAATATTTATAAAGAATAGATTGCTTTAATATTAGATATATCACGATGAATAAGAAAAATTAATACATGATAATTTTTCTGAAATAGGAATACATACACATAAATATGATTTGCATGGAAAATATTCAGAGAACATACATTTAATTTTGTACTGCTTTAAATCCTTTATTTTGAAATGTTACATAACATTGAAGAGATACAGAAAAAAATAAATCAAGTTTGTACATCAAGCTCAATGCTGTGTTCATTCCAGATGTACTTTCTGAATAGACATCCTACTTATCTTTTGAATGTGTCTGCGTATATTCTCTTCTTTTTCTTCACTTATTTATGTAATAACAGAAAATTACAGAATGAATAAAATATTTTTATAAGTGATATTTATACTGTGTATACAATAAACGTACGTCTCAAGAAAAACTTACTAAAATTCTAATCCTTGATGAAAGTTAAGTCTTTTTATGAAACACAACTCATTCTTTTTTCAGTTTTTTGTAAATTAACTTTTAAAACCTACAATAAACCCTTCTAAATATATGCTAAATCTAAATTACAGCGATGAAATTAAATGATGTATTGAAAAGTACTAATAAGAGTTCTTGATATAATATCAACATTGTTCATTTGTAATTGGCCTTTATTTAGTTTTCAAAAAATAAATAGAACTTTCGGAATTCTCAATGCATCTGGACCAGGGGTGTCAACCAGGCGGCCCTCTCAGTTAATGTCACAAAACGAAAACATCGTTTCTTTTATGCCACAGAAATTAAAACGACAGAGCACATTTCACGACTGAAAGTATAAATAAACCTGACTTTCGACAATCCACTAAACAAAAATGAGTTTCTTTATAAAAACCAAATGGTAGTACAAAAAAAAAAAAAAAAAAAAAAAAAAAAAAAATCGCAGCAAAACATCGAAATTTTTAAGAAAAGTGGATATTTTTTCTGTGAAATAGTGATAGAATAATTTGATTGTTAGAATAATGTTATTAATGTACCAAAATTGTACAGCATTAGTCGTCATTATGAGCAACATATTTTCCATGTTTTACAATTACAAGGGATTAATAGCACAAAAAAAAATTGGATAGAGCTCAAGCTAGGCATGAAAACAACTTTTACTAAATAATTTTTACTATCTAAAGTAAACAAGAAAGTGAAGCAGTACATGCAATCTACGTCATGTCCGAGTCGATTGCTTAACACTCAAAATATTTTACTGAAGGTGGATTTATACAGGAATGTCTAATTAAAGCTGCAGAAATTGTTTGTGAGGGAGATTAGCGTAAAAAACTGCAGATTCATAAGTTCATTTAGTGTTAACATGACTATATTTTTACGCCAACTGATGAAGCCCGAGTTTTTTCTGAATCTTTAATGTGTAAAGCAAATACAATTCATTCTAAATTTGCTCCCTCACTACGCAGGTTGCATTTATTCTGTTTTATACCTAAAGAATATCAATATGTTATGGATATTGTAAGAGCTTAAATACGCTTAATATATCAAAGAGTATGAATCTTTTACGACAGAAACGGCGTTGAAGGAATCTATATTTTTGAAAATAACAACGTTGTTGACAAGTTTCGCGGGAAGAACACGTAAGCGCGCCGCCATTTTGAAATGATCGAGTAAGAAACAGAGAAAGATCGTTGTTGCTTAGCCTAGAAATACCATCGTCGCTAGTTTAAGAAATCTGCCACTCTGAATTTCTAAAAATGTATGGATTTCAGCCGACAAATCAAGCCTTTGGCCGATGAGGAAATGCAAAATACGCGACTTACTAGATCGCAAATCGAGGTCATAGATAGGAAGCTGAAGAAACTGGAATCCAAAGTTTTGGCTGAAGAATTAGTAAGAAAACAGCATAGAGAACGCCGCGATTTGTATCGAAAAGCTAAGAACTATGCTAAGTCAATAATCGCAAGAACCACCACAGATATGATTTACCAAAAGTTATGGACGAGGAAGCAACCTATAAAGCTTGGGAATCATTAAAGCAGCAAGCTGAAGCAACTTCAAAAGATCAGTTGTTTAAATCACAAGGTGTGGCTATTAAATTACAAGACTGACGCTCTAAAAAACTATTTTGACTTCATACATAATTGCTTATTATCAACTTCAATATATATATCCTTCCTCTATCCATACAACGCTCCATGAGAATCTTCCTTTGTTCGAAACAGGGCTGGAAGTCAGCTCCTTCAAGGCGCGAGTCTCTTTCTCTTTCACAGCGTCATCGAACTCAAATATTGCATCTTTTAATGCAGATTTCATCTTAGGAAACAAATAGAAGTCGTATGGTGGAAGATACGGCAAATAAGGTGGATGGTCTATCATCGAGATGCTGTACTTGGCTAGAAAGCTCTTGAAAAACTGCAGAATGACTTGTCCTTCCACAATACGGTTGTTTTTTTCTTATTCCTTAACGAAGTTCAGCAAGAACATGAAGGTAGTAATGTTGATTAATAATTTGACATTCAAAAACTCAATGAAGGTACATAATCCCATGAATATCGAAAAAATAATCATTAAATTTTGATTTGTTCTTTCGAGATTTTTTGGCTCTCGGTGAAGATGGACTCTTCCAGTGCATGCATTGGCGCTTCGTTTCATGATCATAAGTAAGAAACCACGATTCGTGATACGTTATTATTCTTTCAATTAAGTTTGGGTCATTTTCAATGGCATTCAGTGTTAGAACAAAAAATTTGCAAGCTTGTTCAAACCTGAGAATTTTAGGCACCATTTTGACACACACTTATTGCATGTTAAAATTGTTATGTAAAATTTGTCATACGGATTCTTTGTCAATCAATACTGTCTCAGCAACTACAAGAATATTTAACCGACGGTCAGATCGAACCAAATTACCGATTTTTTTCGATATTGTCACCCGTTTTTGACGTGGAAGGGCTACCCGGGCGTGAATCATCTTCCACATCTTCTCGGCCATCTTGAAAACGATTAAACCACTCAAAAACACAGGCAAGTGATGAACATTCATTGCAATACACTTCTTTCAATAAATTATAAGTTTCAGTAGCATTTTTTCCAAGTTTCATGTGAAATTTCACAAGAATTCGTTGCTGTACTGTTACACTTCTCATTTTTATGGCAAAACAAAATAATAATTCTAATGCGGATGAAGACTACGGATATGTTTACAGAAGCGAGAGGCACTGCATTCGATACAGAAGGCTTCAAGCTAAACAATGACGGTCGCTGGCGTATGCTTACTTCTTTTGTATCAGCGTCAGTCTTGTTATTTAATATCCACACCTAGAACGCACTGAGAATTTTTAGCTGTGTTTAAAGAGAGGATATTTCTACACACGTAACAAAGCTAAGAGTCTTTAAAATAAACTGGATAACGCACTTGAGGTTAGAAAATAAAGCAAATTGTCTTGATGTTTTACTTATTTTGACTGGAAGAGCAGGTTAGAATAGAAGAAATACTAATCTGTAAAATTTCACACATTTTTTCCAGTCAGTTTGATACCTTCCAATCCAGCTGGGTGTTACTGGCTGGAGATGATAAGAAGTCATCTGAAGAATTGATAGTGCAGCTATGCGTACTTGAAAGAAATTTTACAAAAGCTGAAGACAGTAGTTCAAAGTTGCTCATGAAGCATTAGTAGCGGCGAAATCAGAAAGACCTAAACAAGATGGTAAAAATAAGTATAAAACAAAACAAAACAAAAAAAAAAAAGAGAGAGAGAGAGAGAGAAAGAGAGAGAGAGAAAGAGAAAATAGACCAGTAATTGCAACAAACGTAAAAATTATTAGGTAAAAGCCAGCAGAAAGTTGATTTCAGATGAAAGAATAAATCAAGCGACACACAGTCAAACACAGTATCAGCAAACATAACACTGATGTGTCTGTGAGGAAGCCTGCGCAGCAGAGACATCATATTGGATTGACAATGGAGCTACTAGGCATATCTAAAACTGTTTCACATACTTTGTAGACTATACGAAATTTAATTATCCTTGAGGCATTACAGATGTTGGGAATGAAACATTGGTTGCACTTAAGAAAGGCACAATAAAAGTTAAAACAACTATACCTGGAAAATGTAAGGAAACTCCATCTAAAAAATATTTGGTATGTTCCGAAAATAAATAGAAATTTATTCTCTGTGCTTGCAGCTCAAGACAGAAATCAAAACAGTGAATTTGTGTTAACTCCAAGAGAATGCTGGTTAAAAGTCAACCATGAAATGGTGCTGTACGCGGTTCTCGCAGTCTAAACGGTACCATATTCAAAGCGGTATATATCAAACCAATTTTGCACAAAGATTTGCTTTCCGTAACAGACATCTTTTTGCGACAGTTGTATCATGAAAGATCGAGCCACCAAGATAAACGTCACATCAGAAACATGCTAGAAAAGGAAGTAGGCATTAGCATAAATATAAACAAAGTATTATGTGAGACGTGTTAATCAAGAAGAAAGCCTCTGAGCCTGGTAAACTGATTTCAGCTGATCTTTGTGGACCATTCGATGAGTCTTTTTAAAAGAAAAGATAAATTGTTGTATTCAAAGACAGTTTTACCAAGTTTCGCTAAATAACCTTCTCAAACAGAAGTCAGAAGTGAAAAACATGTTAAAGCACATGCTAAGACAAGAGGATATTCAGTCAAAGAATTCCTTAGCATCAGCGGTAGAAAATTCGAAAATGAAGATGTTCGAAATGTTTTGCACTCAAAAAGAATCATAAGAAGCAGTGAACGTGAAATGCGAACCGAAGTTGAAATGATTAGAACGTTCAAATATCCAAATCTCGAGGCAATTTCCCTGCAGCAATTTGGGCTTAATTAGTTAACTCTGCCATATACATACATATTAAATAAAACAGGAAAGTCATCAGTAGGAAATGTAAGTCCATATGAACTTCAGCTCAAAAAAGAAAAACCCAGAATGAAACACCCGCATATAATAGGATCTACATGTTATCCTCACATTCCGGCTTAAAAGAAAAGGAAATGAACACGGATTTATAGAATATGATGAAGATAAGAGCTACAAACTTTGGGTAAAGAAAGAAGATGGGTAATTTTGTCAAGAGATATAATCCTTCAAGTAAAGCCAGACAAGAGTGATGTTCATACTGAATTAATATTACAAGACAGAATAAAGAAGATTCAAATCAGGGAAAAATCAAGTTCATTAAAACAAAATCACACTTGAGAATCAATTGACCAACCAGTGGGAACTAGAGCAATATCCTGTAATTGTGTTTATAGACTAAAAATAAATCCAGATGGCAGTAGTAACAAATACAAATCCAGACTTGCAATGAAGTGCTTCAATCAATGCCAGAGTATTGATTACAGTGAAACATATAGACCAGTTGCCCAATTAGGAGCGATACATGCAATATTGAGCATCACAGCAGTAGAAAGAATGCACTTGACACTATTTGATGTTTCAACAGCGTTTCTATTTGGACATCTAGAGGAAACCATATACATGCAACAAGCAGAAGGTTTCAAGAATATCACATAAAGAGTATGCCAAATTATATGGCCTAAAACAATCGCTACACTGTTGAAACAATGTTTTAGTCAGTTTCTAATAGACCTCAGCTTTAAAGTAAGTGAAGCTGATCCATGTCTTTACATTCGTGGAAGGAAAAGTAAAAAATTGCTAATAGTAATGTATGTTGATAATGGATTAATTGCTGCAACTGACTAAAAGGATGAAGAAATATTCATCAAGGAGCTGAAAGCAAAATTTAAGATCTCGTTGGAGAAGTCTCCTGTTTCCTAAGTCTTGAAATTGAACATCATATAGACAACTCAAAAACTGTTAGTCAAAAGGGATATACCACAAAAATACTTCCAAGGTTTTGAATTTGATGAATGCAAACCTGTAGCAACATCTATGTTAAAGGAGTCAGGATACAAAAGTCTGAAGTCAAAAGCTCCGACTTTCCAAATAGAAACGTTGTTGGTGCTCTTATGTATCTGATGGGGATAACCATACCAGACATAGCCTACAATGTAGGATTTCTGACAAGATCACTCGATAAACCCAACTGCAGAAGATATAGTAAGGGTGAACCCAATTAATAGGGAAAGCATTTTCTGTAGATTCTGTAATTCACATTTTCATTTAGTGTTAGCATGATTTTGCTTTTATGGCAATAGATGACACTCATGTTTTTTCTGTATCTGTGATGTGTAAAACAAATGAAATTCATTCCAACTTTTGCCATAATTATGCAGCTATAAGCACAAATGAATAATATCAAAATGTGAAGATTTTTCAAGCAATCTCGAAATAAAGTTGAGGAAAGAGCTATTGATTTTGCTGACAATTTTTAAGATATCAGACAAAAAAAAACATAGTTTAGAAGCTTTTCCCATTGCCTGTGGTGAAAGTACTGATACTGGGAATGTAGCTCAGTCAGCTGTGCTTCTATGTGCAAGCGAGATGAATTTTATAACGTTTTTGAGGAAATGTATGATACTTACAAGGACAAGATGTATTTAATTGTGTTTTTGACTTTCTGCAAAAATACAATCTATCTCTGTCAAAATTAACTACTGTAGCTACAGAAGGAGCTCTTTCGATGACCGGAAGAAAAAAAGTTTGTTGCATTACTGGGGGGGGCGCCAATATAGAGAAATTCATGATGGGTCAAAGATTCAGAATTCATAACTGCATCATATATCAAAAATATTAAGGTTGAATACGAACATGTGATAAACTCTATCAAAACATCATTTATTTAATAAAATCTTGAAGTTTGAATCAAGCAATTGTTTGCAATCATAAGTGAATCTAACACAGGTTATTCCAATCTGTCAGATTATATCAAGGTAAGTTTGACTATCCCTCTCTAAGGTTCTTAAGCATTTCTGAAATTTGAAAGAAGAAACATGCCAGTTCTTAATCAGTATAAATCAAGACACAGGCCTACTTTTTTTGACATAACAAAGTTACAAGAATTATCCTTCATGGTAGATATAGCAAAACACTTATATGATTTAAATTACAATGGCGAAGAAAAAAATCAGATCATTACAAACATGTGCGATTACATAAAAGTATTCAAATTTAGCTACTTCATTAAGAAAAAGCAGTTTAAATACGAAAATTTAACCTACTTTTCGACATGAAAAATGAGAAATTTTTTTTTTAGATGAAACCGCATCGTTTAAGAAATACGCAGATAAAATATTGTCATATAAAAAATGAATTTTAAACATGTTTTACAGCTTTTAAATAGAAAATAATTTCTTTTTGCTCGCTTCAACTTATTAGACAGATATAGAATTATCTAATGAGATGTAAATTTACTTTTGATTGTTTATTAATGTCACAATGAGAAGCAACACCAGGGCGACTAACGATGGACCTCATAGCTTTGAACCTCGGTCAAGTGACAAGGACTACAATTGAGCTGGCACTTCCATTTCCAAACTTTCACACCACAATCTTGGGAAGACTTTGGATCTTGACTGAATTCAACATGCATTAACCTCACTACAAGATGGATCTTTAGTGGCATCAAGGCTGGAACTTTGAATTGACGAAAACAACGTCGACCACCAGTCCGCCAAGATGCAAATGGAGATAGTCGTAATTGAGATTCAATTTCATTCAGAATAACAGGTAAAATTCAATGATATTAGTGCAACAGAATTTTATAAATATTTACCTGCCAGGTTTGAGAACATTCAAGAACTTGTATATGTGAGAATTATAGGAAAAAAAAAAAAATATATGTAAGCAATTATTTTCACTTAAGAAAGAAATAGTCTTCTATGAGATCTAGAATTTTTAACAATCACCTTGGATCAGTTTTGAATGTAATCACAGCATACAAAATTTCTTCCACAGTAGAAAAAAAGGTAGCAGAGAAGAAAAGTCAAAAGTCAGGAAAAAAACAATAAAACTATCATTATTCCTGTTTTTTTTTTTCCCAGCTTACTTTTTGAAACAATTATTTTCCCCTTCTGAAAATTATTTTTCTAAATCATCTTTTGTTAGGCCTACAGAAACTTAAACCTTAAAATTAAAAATTGGCCCTTAAAATGAGTTAAATTGGCCCATGTTGACATTTGAGTTTGACACCCCTGTTGCACACAGATTAGGGACGAAAACTTAATTTTGACACAGTTATTCGAGAAATTGCTCTACTAGAGCCATAAGTCAAACTTCATTAAAGTATAAATGATATATATACATAGGTATTTATTACATTCATTTCATTTTTCTTATATTTTAAATAAATAATGCTCTCTCCTATAAGTATGTGTTAAAACATGAAATTTAACAAAGACAAATACCATAAAAATTTTCAGACCAGTTTTAAAGACGAAGGCCCATAGGCAAGAAATGCTTAAGATATCAAGGAGTATTAATCCATCACAGATAACACAATTTAATTTTAACGCATATTTTATTTTAGGATTAAAAATGTAAAGGGTGAAAATTTAAAAGAGTAAATTTGTTTTATAAAAGAACAAAATTTGGGATTAAAAATTATTTTCATTCAATCATCTATTACAGTAATACTATGGAAAGTTACACGTTGAGAAACGTAACACTTGCAATGACATTACAATTGTATTCGTTTGGAAAATAAAACATTTCATTAACATTTTTTGTGGAATGCAACACTTGCTTTTTTATCTTTTAAATATATTTAATTATTTTAATATTAAGAAGGTGAAAAAAAAACTCTTATTTTAACTCTAATTACAATCTCACTCACACATTCTTTTTCACTGTATTTATTACAACATTTGGATATAAGAAATTGACTACGGTAGTTCTGCATGAATAATGAGCTGGAAAAAAAAAGGGGAGAAAAATTGGAACTAGTTTAAGAAAATCTTAATCTTGGGATTCAAGTAAATCCTTCATTACAGGGCTCTACCAACTGAGCTAGCAGGGTGAGCATCAAATCATGTTCTAATTTTGATACAAAATAATTACAAAAACTTTCACCGCACCACCATACATATCAAAATGTTTACATCTTTCTTCAGATAAAAATTTTGTTCATTAAAAGCTGGAAGAAAAAAAAAGACCCACAGTTTGGTTTGATTGGTTTTATAAACATCACACTAGAAGCAACACAAGGGCTATCGGCGATGGACCCCGTAATTTTGAACCTTGGTCAAATGACGAGGACGACACCTGAGCTGGCACCTCCTCTCCTATCTTCCAAATCTTGTCAATGGGAGGACATTGAGCCATGACAGATTTAATGTCCCTCTGCCCCAGCTACACAGTGGGACTTTGAGGCCGCCAGAGCCCACAATTTCTTGAAAACTGCTGGCTGCAAGTCCGTTATCATGACCACTAGGCAAAGCAGCCGCAAATTACACAGTAAAAATTTCAATTTTTAAGAAAAAATTATAATTGTAATGTGATTTGTTTATTAAGATACAATTGATTACTGACTTAATGAAAATGTCACAAATTTTAATTTGAATATATAAATTTGGTGCTTATGTACAATCCCATCAATCATGAATGTTGGTGCAATTCCAGTCAAACTTTATTAATTTCCAAGCTAATAATTGTTTAGTGATATTTTTCTTGTGTGGTGAAAATGGTGGATGAAATTTTACTTATCATACGTTTTAATCAAACTTTATTTTCAGTGTTGTATTGAGATATTAGAATAACTTGTGTTCTTTTGACACCTTTTAATACAAATTACCAAAGTTCACAGGAAAAAAGAAATTTGTTTTTTAATTTACTTATTTTTGCTATGTCTAGTAAATATGTAAAATTAAACAAGCCAAATCCATAATTAAAATATTGAGTGATCAAAACTAAGGCAGATTTAAAAAACTTTTTTTTATTTTGGAAATAATTTCTGCTTACAGATTATGAATTTTTAAAAATTATCCTGTAATTAAAACTTAGCATATAATTTAACAACTAGGGATAGAGGACCTTAGTTGAGATTAAAAGGATAGACCCTGCTAAAAATTTTTTCTAGAATGAGCATCGTATGATTATGATAAATTCACTTCTAAAACACAAGCTTTGCTAAGTTCACTCAATTTTAGATTCTTTGTGGCAGCAAACACAATTCTGTCTTATTTTTTTAAAAAAAACTATCTGAAATAAAATAATAATATTCTATAATGTCAACATATTTTGATATATTAAAGATTATATATTTTAATTGAAGATGTGATATGATTTTATACAACATATCAAATTTTCAAAATAAGAAATTGTAGATGATTTTCATGAGTGTGAATCATGTTCAGATGATGAAAATAGAATTTGAGATGATATTGCATTCTCCTCAAGCGAGAGGTTCAATCTCTTGAATATGAATTACGATAAAATATTCATCATTTACATCACAGTTTAAAGTTATTTTAACGTAAAATTTATGATTTTTTAGATACAACACATTTTGCTGTACTTGTATACTGAAATTTTAAACAAATCACTTCTCATGAAATATTCATACTTTTTAATTTCACTGGAGCAAATCTCACCAAGCAGGCATTGGCAACAACACACATTATGCACATATTTTGTTTGGTGTTGGTTGTATCATTTTAGGTGACTTTATCGCTTGTGCCAGCGAAATGGAAAAGAACCAAAATATTTTTATTTAAATGAAATATATTTTCATTTATACAATGCATAGATTTTTTTTTCTTAAAAGAAACCAGATTTCAAAACAAAGAGGAAATGAAAAAACATATGCACAAAAAATATGTGAATATTGCCAAAACATAATACATCAATATAGCAGTATAAAATCCTGTATTCATTATAAACCTTTTTTCTCACTTTGAAAACAAACAAGGAAATCTGAAATA
Organism: Nephila pilipes; assembly: GCA_019974015.1. NCBI lineage: Eukaryota > Metazoa > Arthropoda > Arachnida > Araneae > Nephilidae > Nephila > Nephila pilipes. Next base: position 25,486 of record BMAW01061552.1, read on the forward strand.
AGTTTGAGAAATGAATTGAAGCAGGAGAAACCCTCGTCCATAAAAAATTTCTCGCTACACCCCTGACCACGGTTACCTACAAATATTAAGTACCCAAAAAGATGGCCATAAGTAAATAACATCCATCAAATCAATCACCTTGCAGAAAGTGTGGGACAAATTAAGCTATCTTCTTGATGTTACACTTTTCTGGAGGTGGACATGCAGAATATTTATAATATCATAGATGAAACTTCAGCACTTAGGGAGTTTTTACATTTTTTTTTCTATTATTTTTGTATGTTTCCATAAAAATATTTATTGTTCAAAACCAGGTTATTCTTTTTTATACTCCCTGTATGTTCATGCTAAAAAATTAGTAAAGATATAAAGCCTGACAAAAATAAACATTGAAAAACACATAAATACAGATTTAAAAAAATCAAAATAGTAAAATTATTGAGATATATTGAAAAACATATAACTTTACATAATAATCAACAAACATTGAACATGTGAAAAATTGCTTTACAACAACAAAAGAATAATATATATGTAATAAGAAATTGAAAAAAATTCCGTTTTATAATTGTTTTCATTTCCTCTCAATAAATCTACCATTTGGCTAAAGCAGAAACACACAAAAAAAAAAAAAAAAAAAAAAAAAAACTCCAGCAACATCAGGTTTTGTTCTTTCAACAAGTATGCTGGTCAGAAAGCTTTTTTTGAACAACAATTCGCAGTAGATTAAAATTGAATTCAAGTAAATTTGCAGTTAAACCAAGATTCAAACCTAACGATTTTAACCGTGGCAAGAATATCCATCTAACAAAGAATTCTATGACAAATTTCATTAAATGAAGGTATTGTTTAGCATACAATTCTGTTTAATAAGTGTGGCTCTTTAGAGATGATTTTAAAATAGCTGTTTATCTAGGAATAATGCAAAATAAGAAATAAAGAAAAGAAAAGTCAATTAGCAACTCTTTTTAAACCAAAGTCTACTTTTTTTTCCCTCAAAAAAAGTCATCTGTGCTGTCAGAATGTATTGAAATTAAAAAGACTGCAAATCAATGGAGTGATTAATCAAAAATTATTTAAAATAGTCAGGAAAATAAAAAATCCTGATGAAAATACTAAGAAATTTAAATTTAAATCACATGAAAATAATAATTAGAATAAAGAGAAAAGTCAGAAATAAAAATTCGAAGTTGTGAAATATTCCTCTAGAAAGATCAACACTAATGAAGTCGATGAATGTCAGCACTGGACAATGTTTGAGTAACTGACTTAAGTAGTGCAAGATGTTAAAAATAAAACACAGATGTTCAGAGCAACATAACAATAAATGTCAAAAGAAGAAAATTCTAGAATTTTTTATAAAAAAAATCGTGTTTTTAATATCAAGGGTCAAGTTATCCTTTCTTAACTGTACTTTGCTCGGGAAGTCCAATATTACTCAGAGAGGAATAGTTGCCCAGACATAAGCCACCCAGAAAATATCATTAAACTGATAATCATTTTGTCCAAGCTATAACACATATTTTAAACTTGGAACAATTACATAAGATTATGGCACTTGTAATAGAGGGTTTTACTGTCTGCAAGGAATTATTTGAGGAAAACATCAAATAATGTGGGTGTGTAGTTATTTTCGAATAATCAAACTTTTGCTACTACAGACTCAATGGAAAATAGAAGTATAACATTGTTTGTAGTGTTTTAAGTTGATACAGCACATATAAATTTGTAAATTTTCACTGACCAAAATATTATAATCCTAATTATCATAAGATCTGTAAATATAACAAAAAGATGAAGTACCTGCAGTGAAGAGATTTTCATATTACATTTTACATTCGAATTATATCAGTACACTTAAGAAATTAATCTTTAACTAAGATTCTTTTAATCACAAACATTGACAATTTAATTACCTATACTTCAAGTTACAACATATGTAGCATGGCAAATTTTTAATATCACATGTGATATTACAGCTAACCCACACATACTTCAGTTCACACGAAATAACATACACAAGTATTAAATTCTCATGATGTTTTTCTCTAATCCCAGTATATTTTTGGGTCCTAATAAGTTATCCCACACTAGAGATTTTATTTTACGTTGATGTGAAAAAAATCAGTTGGATTTCTTTAACTTGGAGAATTGGCTCAACAATATAGTAAGGCAAAAAAATTTTGGGTATGGAGACATTTTTTAGGATATAAGCAACACATTCTGGCAACTCCTTCTCTATGAAAAATAAAGGAGGTTTTTCCAATCAAAATGCTACCCAGCAAAAGATGAGCATCACTGACATTAAGTGACACGTTCTTTAGCTTTATTTTTGAAATTTCTTCTCGAGCTCTAGATATTAATTTATATATATTAACATTGTCCAGTGCTGACACCTTCTGATATCATGAGTGCAAGTTTTTCTCAGAAGGATATTTCAGGTGATTGAATTTCTTATTTTTCAGCTTTTCAGGTCATATCCAGCTTATGGAAAGCAATGAGAGGAAGAACAAAGGAATACATTTATCTTTCACAAACAAAACTGTACAGAATTTTTTTTTGTTATATAAAGCTAAAAAGAATACACTGTATGTAAAGAAATATTGAGTGTATAGATCTTTCTCATTGAATTCCTTGATATTTTTGATGTATGAATTTTTTTTGCTAATGAACAGCACAGTTATTTTTCGCTGAATCAATCAGAAAATATACAACCATCTTTCAAAAGATGTAAAGATTACAATGCAGTACGATCGTATGAAAAATTTAAATATTTTAATACTTACTTGTAATAATCACCACCATACATGCAACTAATATTATTCGAAAGATATAACTGATAAATTAAATTATTTCCATCAATTATGACTGTAGTGTCATGCAATTTGTAAGGCTTTGATAAATCTGGGTTATTACTGAAAAACGTGCATAATCCTCGAATCCCCATGACAATGAGAATGTAAAATTTAATGTTTCATAGATTCTAACTAGTTTTGATGAACAAGGCTATTGATTTATTTCATAGCAAACAATTTTTCTGGTGATGCACATATTATAGCAGAAAACGAATTCTCATACAAAAATAATACTACTGATTGATTGATTGAATGAAGAAGGGATTTAGGGCAACGAGGGCCATTATCCCTAAATAATACTACTTAATGAGTACACAAAACAGAAACAAAATTTGTTGATAGTAGAAGTGTGAGTAATTACTTTGTTTCTTGAATTTTCGGTACCATTTTTCTACTGAGATAAAGAAGCTGTAGTATAAATAATGAATAAATCACATCAAAAGCTTTTGAATCCTTAATAAATTTTCCGGCAGAATTATTAGATAAAGTGATAAGATAATTCCTCTCAGGTATTTTTAATATGTGTCTTAAATTAAGGTCATGCATATTATTCTAATAAAATGTCAAAAGAGAATTTTTTGTGGGAAAGAGTTTAATTCTTCAGAGAAATAATTATTCTTTGAAAATCTTGTTAATTATGTGTTTTCTCTCAAAGTAAAATCCATATAATTGATAATGTATGAAATATATTCAATAATAGTCCAAATAGGTAATTTTGGAAAACATTTGTTTACTACTTTAAACATCATTGATTGAGAAATGTCTGATTTCAAAAATCTTCCTTTTGATTTGTTCGAATAAAAAAACCAGCTGATTATGGATTGAGATAAATTTTGAAATTGAAATGCAATATTAAAATTAAATCTGGCAACAATGAAGTTTATTTTTGAATGATCAAATTTCCAGGAGTTGCGTCACTTGTTTTCTTTTTCTTTTTAAGCCGTATTTAAACGCATGCGCTGCTGTAGAAGAATTATTGAAGTGGAGCAATTTACGAATTTCTGGTTTTTCTTACAAAAAAATGTTAAGCTCGCTGAAGTGAAAATGATTATTTATTACAAACATGCATTTGTGGAAGATTTTATCTCAGTGGCTTTCAAATATATTTTCGGATCAGTTGGATTTAGTTGAATCCGTTTTTGATAAAGAGATGTGTAAATACTGCATTATGAAGTTGATAGACATTAAATCTTGCCATTAATTGTTATTCGGTTCTTGGAAATTTGAAGGTGATTTCTTCTATTTTTTTTTAATTATTATTTTATGAACTACTTCACTCACTGTTTTTTAAAATATATTCCATGCAATCTGTTTTTCTAGTATTTATTTTTGACATGCCGTATTAATGAATAAAGAACATATATATTTATTCATTTTCTTTATGGTAGAAATAAATTTTAAGCGAGTGAAAAAATCTATTGAGGATACAAATTCTTTTTTCAAAGTCTACTAAAGATACCAATTCTTTATTTAAATATATGTAAATTATTGTATTTATGTGTAGTGTGTATGTATATATATGTAGTACTATTATAATGTATGTTTTTGTACTATTATTTTTAAACATAATTACATGTAATTACGACTCATCAATTTTATTCTTTCGTAATATTTATGATTAAATCTCCTGATTTGGTTATTTTTTACGAGTGACTTTTTAATGGTTTGCTAATAACCTTACTTTGGTTTTTTTTTTTTTAATGAATACAGCATTATAATATAAAATAACATTCAAACGTATTTGAAAAATATTTTGTGTAAATGTAAGTAACTTCTATACTGAAATCGCTTTTTTTTCCTATGAATAAATAAAGTTGATTGCAACCTTTAAAAGTTAAAACATACATTTTTATTTAAAACATTTATATCTTTTTTTTAACCTATTGTTTCTTCATTTTTAACGTTTTTCTTTTCTAAGGGTTTTTGAAATAATTCTATTCTAATGCCAATCTACAAATCTTCTATCAATATTTTTAAGTAACCTTCAGAGTCAGTATAACAAAAGAAAATGCTTTTTTTTTTTCATTTTAACCTTGTGGTATATCTGTCAAGACTGACTTTCTTGTGTTTAGTCAAGTTTTATATTTCGATTTATAGATGCACATGTATACAAAAGTTAAAATTTAAATGTTATTGCAACATGAGCAATAACATGGACTTAAAGAATGCAAGTGATAAAAAAATTACTTTTTCGAATATTATTTCATCAAGGAGATTTTAACATTTTTAATCTAAAAAAATTTTAACTTTGAAATTTTTCTCTTCAAAATTTTCAGAATGAAACGATATTTTATCTTTCTCAGCATTTAGTATGCTTTTATATATTTGAGGATTAATCTATGAATTTCTAACCCAGTATTTGTTACTTTGGCTTCATTTGGTCATTGATATGCATATTGTTGATTCTACTAACACCTATGAAAACTAAATTATGTTAGTATTTCACCATATATAATAGTATATTTAACATTTAAAGCTTGAATATTATATGCAGATACATGGAAAGATTTTAGATTATTTTATTAATTCTCTGTCAAATTATTTAAAATAATTAATCTAATATAAGTTAATTTATGAATAAACTTATAAATATATTCTTCTTATATATACTTTTTGTCTGCATATTAAGAAATTACAAAAAGTTAGTCCTTTTTTTTTTTTTTTTGTCTTTACCTATTAAACATAAGTGTAGAAGTATTAGATATTGAGTTCTCATTAAGATACTCAAATACTATTTTTAAAATCAGGAAGTTGTACAATGCTGAATAGAAAATGATTGTTGGTTCTTGTCAGCATTGCTTTGACAAGAGTATCTTTGAATTTAACTTCCTACTAGAGGTTATCTCATGTTGACACCAATTGCACACTGGGTTGCTCTAGTGTGACATTAATTCAAGCAAACAAAATCTTTGAGCAAAAAATAAAAGTGGAATTTCCTGTTCCTTGAAAAAGAGTTGGTAATCCATTTTAACTGTCATATTCTTTTTCAGCACTCAAAATTCTGCCATTCCTGCCTCAGACATTAGATATAGTTTGACTCTTAGTTTTGTTAGTTGTAATTATACTGAAGTTGATATTTTAAAGTAAAATCTTAACTTTTCTATTACTTCTGATTAAGTAATGGTATGACAATATCCTTTTCATTACAGGTGTAAATTCAAAATGTCTGTCACAATCTTACATTTCAATGACTGCTACAATGTTGAAAGCCAGTCATATGAGCCAGTTGGTGGTGCTTCACGATTTTGTACTGCATTAAAAAGCTTTAATGATTTAGAGCCATTAATATTATTCAGTGGTGATATTTTTGCTCCATCTATAAGTAAGAAACTCAATTTTTGAACAGTGAATTTATTAAATGAAAAGCTTGTGTGTATGTCAATAAAAATATTCAAATTGTCATTTTCTTCCCCTTTTAGTGAGTACTTTTACTAAAGGTGAACAAATGATACCAGTATTAAATTCATTTGGAGTGCATTGTTCTGTTTTTGGAAATCATGATTTTGGTAAATATTCAATTATTGAAAAAACTAAAATTTTTCATTCTTTTTTATGTTTTTGAAATTCTTTAGTCATGTTAAAATATGCTTGGAAAATTTAATTTTTTTGTTGATATTCATGTGCTAGAAAAATGAGTGTGAGGATTAATTGTTTTGTTTTTCATAATTTATTAGTAAATTAATGTTCTGAGACAATCAGTTGTATTTAAGGTATATTTCTATTTCTGATATGTTCACACTTTCATTCAAAGAAAATATAGCTGTTTAACTCCTTTTTTATGTAGACTTAAATGCAAAATCAAAATTCATAATATAAAATGTTATGTTTTGTTAAAAGAACTTTTTTTTTCACACTTTAGTTCAATGTTAATATAAATTTGATGAATAAGTACCAATCTGTATATTCTAATATTTTCCCTTTTTATTTATGCACTTTCTTATTCACTTTAAAGTCATCTATATTTTACCAGTTTGTTTGTTATTACTACATTTAGATTGACTTTTTATTGTTTTATTTTAGTTTTAATTTTTTTAATTGTGTTTTTTTTAATTGTAGGATTCTTTTGTGGGTTTTTAGGAATTATCAGATTATTTTACATTTAATTACTTTTATAGGTATCTTGATACAACCTGTGTTGTATGATTGGTATTAAAAATATTTCCAAATAAATAAAATGTGTTTGTCCCTGATCTATTACTGTTCCTAAATTCAAACTAGTATTCTACGTTTCATGTATAGTTAATTGATTTGTATTCACTCTGTGGTTTTATGCTTTGTTTATTTTTTTGCCTTTTTAGACTTTGGTGTTGATATTCTGACTGAATTTGCCATGCAAACTAATTTTCCGTGGCTAATTAGCAATGTCATAGATAATGAAACCGGAAAACCATTGGCTAATGGACTTGTAACTTATGTGCTAGAAAAAAAAGGGAAAAAGGTAAAATTCATAATGAGTAGTTTTGTTTCCGTTATTAATTCTGGCATTTTTTTGCTACTTTTTAGTGTCTATTTTTAAATTTTAATTGTCAGTTTCTGTTCTTTTTACCAGAACCATTACTATATTTGGTAAAAAACTTATTTAAAACTTATTTTATTTCAATGATTAAAGTGTATTAAGTTTGTCTATGATTTTGATAATAAGTAACATTATTTATTGTATTACTAGTAACTCTAATTTTTTAAATAATTTTAATGTTGCTTACATACCGCATTGGAATTACTTTATATTTAACATAAAACTATAATTATATCTTGAGATATTCTCTTTTTGCATGAATGTATATTTCTATTAACTTTTCATGCTTTTTTAGGAAGCATGATTTATTTAATTGTATGTGTGTGTGTGTATATATATATACAGTAGTATCTTCTGTAAGGAACAGTTCTGTTGGTCCCTTTTAATAAGGAGCTTAATGTATTTACCTTTTTTAAAGCGGTTCTCTATATTAGGGACATTGAAAAAAAAGCTCCAAAAATAAGATAGAGGTAGAGAAATAAGTGAAATTAGAAATACTCTTTGTTAGTAATATTTTGAGGTTTCAAAGGTGAGTTTGCAGTTAACGAAAGATCGTTTTGAGACAAGGGAACAATAAAATGGAAAGTTTAATCCCTCTCTTTTGAAAACTGCTTTTCAGTAGGGAAAGGGGAACAATTCATTGGGAAAAAGCAAGTTGTGCAATCAAAATGTTATTTTCCATTCATAGAATTCAAAATCCAATTATTCTTGTTACAGTTCTCAGCTTAAGAATAAACATTGTTTGCAAGCTATAAGACAATCCAAGATAGGGACCAATGAAAGAGCTTTTTGAAAAAACTGACATACCATTGATGAAAATGAATTGGTTGGACTTGTCAAAATCAGTGGCTGTGCTCAAATGCTCAAATGCAAAAAAGAATATTTAGATATTAATAAAATCTTATTTACTGAAGACACCTATGATGACATAAAATCTTTTATTTCAACTTTTGAGGTTTGAGCATTAACAAAAATAACTTGGAAAGCAGAGAAGAAGCCAAAGAAGAGATAAATGAAAAGTTTGACATAAAAAAACTATACAGATCCTGCAAAATATATCCTCCCAATTAAAAAATAATAATGATAACGGTTGGTGATAATGAAAACTCAAGATCATTAACAATTTTCATGTCAACATGGAAAAAAATGCTTGGGGGGAGTTAAGAGAAGGAGACGCCAGCTCTGGTTGACATCCTCGTCACTTGACTGAGGCTCAAAATTACGAGATCTTTTGCCAATAGTTCTCTTATTGCTACTAGAGCAACATTAACCATTCAATCAATATTTAGACTTTTGAACAAACCTGTGTAATTGATTATTTTCAATAAATTCTTGTATGTACAAAACTTTGTTTTTTCATATATTTTTGCAATAATTAAATTATTTTAAAAGAATTTTCATTTTCATATACAAATAAATACCTGTGACTATGTTACTTATATATAATTTATTTAAAGCTTGAAATAACCTGGATTTCTGATTAAATTAAATAATATGTACAATCTGAAGAAGGGTATCTTTATTTTTTATGGACAAAATTTGTGGCCCAGTGGGTGTCCTTAATTGGGAAATACTTCTGTATATATACATACACATTTATTTGCCATTATGTGTAATTTAAATTATATTTTAATGTGCCTTTTGTTATTGAAATTCTGATGTAATGTATTTAACCTTTAATTTCTCATTTGATTTTATCCAAACTAATGTGCTTATTTTACTTTGCTAGAGAAAATTTAGTACTTTGATTGTAAAAAGATTATCTTTTTTCTGAGATGAATGATTCAATTATGGTCATTATATATTGTCTTTTATATATTGTCATTATATATTGTCTTAGTCACAATTTGTTCTATGAAGTTTATATCATTTTATTCTTAACATTACTGATGAAAAACATATAAATAAAAGATTATTATATAATTTCTAAATGATATAGTATCGGATTTTATTTGAGTTTTATTTTTATTTGTTTTTATTTATTTATGAGAATACTTAGTGTCTTAAAGGAATTATTTTTATAAGGAAATACATTTTATGAATGAACTATGTAAAATTTGTTCCATAATATACTAAACCGAACTCTTTTTCGTTTTAATCTTGTGAATATTTTAGAAAAATTTAAATTTGTGGGGAAAAAAATGAGAAACTTTTTTATTCCTTTCTAAGTAACATTAAAAGAAACATTTTTTAATGCTTATTTACTTAAAATATTATGTTAGTTATGTTATTTTTTAGCTCTTGATGTGAACTGAAATGTTTATTTTAAATGTGCAGTTTAAATATAACGCATTTTTTCTAATTACTATTTTAATAATTTTTAAAAAGTACCTTTTAGTGTGTTTTTATATTTAATATTTTAAAATTGTATTTTAGTTTGGAATAATTGGACTTGTTGAAGAAGAATGGCTTGCAACACTGGCTACTATTGAAGCTGATGAAGTGACATATTTTGATTTTGTGATAGAAGGAAAAAAATTAGCATTACAATTGAAAGAACAGGTACATTCATTGTTATATTGCTCTATATTTATTAATACATTTTCCAAATAATTTAAAACTTCAAATGATGCTAATTTTTAATTAATGTAAAAAAAGACATTTTAATTCAAATTTAGTTTTTTAAAAAATAATTTCAATTGATATATTTATTTGAATAGGAAAAAGTTGATTATGTTATTGCTTTAACTCATATGAGAATGCCTAACGATATTCGCTTGGCAGAAAATGTGGAAGAGATAGATCTGATTCTTGGAGGACATGATCATATTTATGAAACTATTCAAGTATGTACTTACATATTTATATCTTCTGCTCTTATATTGTTAGAGATTAAATAAATTTTTATATAACTGTAATTAAGGTAATTTAATCATTATTGTTTTATTGAACAAAAACATGCTGTATTAGTCTGAATGTAACAGATACTTTTGGACTAAACATTTCCTGTTAAAATATTGCTTCATGCTAAATTTGAGGTTAAGGTAAAGGAATGTAACAACTATTCTTGCATTATTTTGTGCCTTAAATAATACTGCTCAAGTAATGTGAGTATATACTTACATGTTATAACAGCTATGGCAAAAAATTAAGCTGAGTTTGACTACAACTAAAACAACCTTAGTGAGATTACTTCTGTTATATAGTTGGAAGTATTAAATGTGTGTACTTTATATCCTAAATTATATTTTAGCTGCTCTTACTGTTTGTCTATATTTTAATAGAAAATTTTTAAAGAAAATTATTTTAAAATTATTTACTAAGTTATGTACATTTGTAATATAAAAGCATAAACACAATATGGATGAGAAAAACGAATTTAAATTTATGTATGAATAGGAATTTATTGTTACTAAGTTCCAGTGTTACAGTCAGATCAAATGTGTTAGGGAGTATTTTTAAATGTATAAATTTCTACTAATCTCACAACTGAAACTCATGATTCTAGTACACTTGTTCTTTTGGTAGGAATTGTATCCTTTTTTTCCTTTGCATTACCTCTTCCACTTCTTCAATGCCTAATTCTGCCTTCTTTTCAACTTTTTCAAATTTTTAGCTTGTTTTGCAGAGAGGCAGGCTGTCTTCAGTCAACATTTCCCTCCACTAGGGTATTTGCAAGTTGTAACAGTTATTTCCTTCTAAGTAGGGGTTTTTTTTATGGTAGTAAGTACTTTCTCAAATACAAAAGAAAACTTACCTGAACTTTCGCATGTATCTGTGAAATACAAATGGTGGAATTGCAGAGTCTTAGTAACATATCGAAATTCAAATGATGACTGAAAGTAGGTCAGAGTGAGTAGGTTGAATAACCTTGTACAGGATTCATTGTGCCATACGGTACTTGATTTAATATCCATCATCTTTGCAAATTAAAACAAATCCAACTTAAATTGCATCATCTTTGATATTAAAGCAAATCCAACTTGAATGTATATGTCACATAAATTACCATCTCAAGAAAAGGAACAATGAATATCTTGATAGCTACTCTTCTTTTTATTAAGTTTTTTTTTTTTTTTATTATTGTCATTAAAAATGCAAAGAAAAAAAGTTAAAGAAGGCCAAAAGAAATTTTCACTAAATAGTAAAATAATATGTTTTCATAAATTTACGTAACAAATTTATGCTTTTTATCTAACTAATTTAGAAAGGTATAAATCTACGAAATAAATGAATCTAGCTGAAAAGTTAAATGCAACATAATATTTTTAACATCTTCTATTGAATAAGTTGTAAATGCTTTTTTTTAAAACAATTCTATCATTTTTTTTTTATTTAAAAGGGAAAATGAAGGATATTGAAGATATTTTTTTATTACATGCTTTTTTTAATTCATATGTAAATTTTCTTCTTATTTGTATTTTAAATAATCTTACAAGAATGATGAAATTTTATAGAGTTAAAATGTATACTTTTACCTGTATAAAACACTTCCCTGTAGTTAAAAAAACTTTAAATTAATGGTACTAAGAAAACAGCTTTTATTATCCTGCACATTATGTCATATCTTATTTATTCAATTGTGTTGATATTTTTTTAATAAATTTATTCATTGAATTTCAAAATTCTCTTAGTTAATTTGCACCATTTTATTTAAAATTTTAAAAATAAAAAAAATATACATAATTTTTTTTTATTTACATGATGGCTATTTATAACAAATCTTTAATTTTGAACCTCGATCAAGTAATGAGGATGATATCAGCGATGGTACTTTTAAAAACCTGCAATGATGCTTTCTTCCAATGTTACTCTTATAAAGAGATATTTACAGAGATTTCGTTAAATGCCAGGTGAAGCTTAAGCAATGCCCCCCCCCCCCCCGTACCTTCAGTGACTTTGGCTACAAAATGAAGGTTCTTGCAAATTCTGGCATCTTGATTAGGACAAAAGTTATGGACTTTTCTTGAATTTTCCTTATGATGTGTTGAAATTGGTTGGGAATTGGTCGAATGAAATTGTCGGCATTGGGTGAATGAATTTGCTGAGTATCCTGATTTTACCAAGAAATTACCTAAATCTACCAGGAAATCTGTCAGAGCTTATGCAAACTGTTACTTTAGGGATTAGTTTGTTGTACAAACTAGTAAACTGGTGAGTTTATTGTTACTGATACAACTGTGTGTGTGACTGTTATTACAAATGTTCCTTTGTATCTGTGTTGCTGGTCTCTGCAAATGCTGTCTTTGTTCCTGTAGTGTCACTAATCTGTACAGATGCAGTGTGAATTCGATTGTGTTGTTAATTTGTTCCCATTTGCTGCATGTGTTATCCTGTCCTGAATATTTGTGAAAATTGTCATTTGTCATTATCCTTATTTTGAACTGATTTCATGTGTTCATCCACATGAGATGGAGGAATTTTTGTTACAGTTTATTATTCTCCTAACTTTGTATCATGTTATATAACGGTTTTTCAACTCATTTCTAGTTATCTGCATGACAAATAAAGAGAATTCCAGTCTTATGCTCTGTCCCCATTATTCTGCTCAATGGGTCTTTTGGTAAAAACCTGGATGCAAATTTTCCACTTAATTTTAACTTTTCTGACCATAAAGCTTGTAACCATGACCAACCTCCGAGTTCTGTGGCACCAATATAATTTAAGAAAATGTAACACAATAATCCTGAGAAACTGAAATATTTATATACACTTTATTATTTTCTGTAAATTCATTCATATGTAATTAACATGATAAATATATTGAAAAATTATAAATTATGCAATCATACAAGCATCATTATAATAGAGGTTACATATTTGATTTGAATTAGAAAAAGATTTAATTCATAAGCATAGCATGAAGAATGAGAATGACCTCTTTGAAAATACATTAAAATATTATAATATTAATTTATTTATAAATCAAAAAATTCAAATTTAATAAAATATAAAACAAATTTTAATTATTCATTGAATCTTTTAGCTTTTCTGATTCCAACTATATATGTTATCTTTTTTAATGTGTTTGGGATGCAAGGTAAAAGATTTTTGTCTTCAACATGCGACTTTCACCAAGATCATCATAATGTGTAAATACTTAATAGCATTCTATTTGAAACAATGCATCCTAAATCAATTCAGGATTAAAATTTCCTATGCTAATAAGTATAAACGGTGTGATCTTAAATTACAGAAGTTAATTTTTCAACTGAAAAGAACTTTGAAATGTGGAAATTTTTATGTATAGTTGAATAGGATTAATGTGTATTTTAAAGTTTGTATTGTATATTTTAATGAAATAATCTGAATAATTAATGACGTTTTTTAACTGGAATGAAGCTTGAAATGCATTATTTATATAAGTGTTGAGATTAAAGTTCATTTTCATAGGCATCTCTAAAGATAATTTAGTGTATAGTAAAACAAACAGATATGTATTTTTTTAGTCTTTATATGTAACACTTGTAGATGGTTTAAGAAACTGACTTGTTGAATTTTTTTTCCTTTTGTTCATCTTTATTATTCATTTTTGTAAAATACTTCTAATTCTAATATTCATTTTATTTTTGTGGAATACACCTAATTCTTTAGTAAGGAATATGAAAAAAAAAATCAGTTTTTTTTTTATATTTAAATAGTTTTTTATAAACTGAAGAACATTTTTCATACATAAGGATGATCACAGAGACTGTAAGGAATCATACATTTTATTTAAAGAAGTTAAAATTAAGAAGGTGTGCTTGTTTTGTAATTTAAATGAAATTGTGATGCAATTACTTTTGAAATATAAGAGTTCATTGAATAGTTTCATTGATTGTGTATTTTTTATTTGTTCACTTGAATACATATGTATTAAACATATATATTGTTAAAACTTAATTACGAGGGATGTTCAAGCTTCAACATTTTTTTTTCATACGGAAATTTTATTGCCAAAAAAAATAATGAAGTAATAATAATAAACCATATTATCATGAACTGTGCGCCCTGCATTATTTTTCAACATAGTTGCAATTGACATTTGTCATAGTGTGCAATCAGTTTGGTTCCCAGCATTGTTTTGGATGGACCTAAGCATGACTAATAGGCACTGTGTACAACATAACTGACAACATTATGTGTCTATCCAGTATCACCTTGTCCTGTTCTCTAGCAGGGTTGTTTTCATTCATGGATGTGGGTTCTTCACTCTACTTTCCTTCACTGAACATGCAACACCAGCATCCAATCATTTGATGAGACATGACCTGTTCACCATACACGGTCTGAAGCATTCATGGATGGTGGACACATTAGTCCCACGTGCCCATTCATACCAAATAACAGCATGCATTTCCATTGTCAGTCAAGTCTTGGGCACACTAGTTTGCTGCTACTCTTTTTTTTTTTTTCTTCATCACTCTGCGCATTCATCATTCCTTCACTGACTTATCTTCTGTCCTTGAACCAGCAATGGGTGTGGATTCTTGTTATAGTTGTTTGTTTCATCTGGTGTATCATGTGCTCTTTCAATAAAAGGACGAAATTTACTTCTGGAACATCCTTTGTATATAACAAATATATGTGTATATATATGTATGTGTGTGGAAAAATATATATAATACATTATTTGAAATCTGATATTATTATATCTGATACTAAATGGTTATTTATTACATTTTTTATAGATTAATGGAAAATATATTGTTAAAAGTGGAACAGATTTTCAAAGATTTTCAAAAATAACTCTAACTTTCAATTCAAGTGTTGTTGATGTACAAATTGAAAATATTCCTGTAACCTCCAAATATGCTCCAGATAATGGTTTGGAAGAGGAGTTGGAAAAATACAAAAGTTACTATATTTTCATTATTTTGCTATTGTTCAGTAAATTTATTTGTTCGGAAATTTTTATTTAGAAAAAAATTAAATGCTTATGATTTTATTTGTTTTCAGTTACTTCAGATTATTTAAATATTGAAAAGTTATATTTTTGTTTATGTTAAAAATTATTAGTTAATGTGACAATGAGACAAATAGATGCATATATTGTATAATAACGATTCTGTTTATAAAATTTTTGTATTTTGAGCAACATGAGTGAAGTTGATTTTTTTCTTCACTGAAATTATATTTTAACTTTTTAACTAAATGAACAAAAGTCTTTATTTCATATCTTTATGTGCATCGTCTCCTTTATTGATCTAAGATAACTATATAGTCAAACTTTGTTTTAATGAACTTTTTCTCTGGTCCTATCTGTACTCCTATTTGACTATATTATTTTAAATGCTTATAGCAAACTCTTGAGAAAATAAAAGTCTGCATGTAGTGATGTAAAATTTCACTTTCATAGGTTTTCCTCAGTTTTTCAAAGGTAATTTTATGCCAGAATATTGATCCAGAAAGACAGCATACCTAAGCTTCTATCTAAAATCCCATTCTTTCACCTTCCCTGCCATTTCTAGGAATCAACCAGTGACTTGATAAATAATTTCATCTTTCCTGACTCTCCCATCCTCTCTGCCATTTCTTGGAATCCACAGGTCAACTATACAGACCACACTCTTCAAACCACCCCTTTAAAAGTCAAATTAGGATAATGGACCATACCTGCATTGTTTGATGTCTCTTTCATTCTATCTATAGCTGTTGTTTTTATGTCTGTATAAGTACTGAGGACTTAGCAGATATTATCCCATCTCAGCGGTATCTTGAAAAAAATATCAGTAAAAATGACAAATTTCATAAAGAAGAAATCATTTTCAAATTGAGGCTTAAAAATAATCATATGTATTGAATCTGGAATCAATTGATTTGTGATATTTAAGAAATTTTTTACTTATTAAAATGTTCAGCTTCCAACTTTTGGAAAATTTGCACTGTGATTATTGCTGCTCATGAAAAAAATCTGAATGGCTCAAGGAAGCTATGTCAGGATGAAAAAAAAAAAAATAGAAACTCTTTTAAAATGGCTCACCATTAAGGAGAATCGAAAGCTTTATGTGATAGTAGTCATGCTGGAAGAAAAAAAGTAAATTAGTTAATTAAATGTTATGAAGAAAAAAAAAGAATTTCATATGCTCCAGTGTCTAATTGGGCAGGTTTAAAAAAAAAAAACAATATTTCATGCATGAAGGTTGTGGGTGAAGCATTTAGTGTTTCTGCATTGGATGTGGAAAATTATAAAAGTTTCAAGTGTGACCTGATGTAATCTGATATTATGAAGAGAAAGACATTTTCAATGCTGATGAAGGTTTATTTTACATGATGACTCTGAATCAGTTACAGTGATTGTTTCCAATAACACCGTTATCAAGTGCTAAGTAATATATTTTGATGTTTTAACAAAATTTGATATAGTATTGGGTTTGCAGACAATTCGCTATAACAAGGTTTGACTGTATTAATTATAATTTTGCTGATTGATCTGTTAACTTAAAACAATTTGAAGTCATGTTTTTGATAAACTGTTTGATGTGTTTTCAAGTTTATTAATGATTAAGGTTTAAATAATGGCATTTTCTATAATTCCTGTGCATTAAATCATATAGTAAGAATATATCTCTTAAAAACTATTTAACAAAGATAGTTTAACAAATATTTTAAAACATTATCTTGGCATTACAGGCATAGTAGATGGGAAAATGGATGAAGTTTTGGGAGAATTTTCAGTGGATTTGGATGGTAGATTCTCAAGCATTAGAACACAAGAAACAAATTTGGGTACGTAAAGAAAACTAAACCTTGTTATTAATATCCTCATATCTTATTAATAAGGTATTAAAAATACTTTTTAAAATAATTTTTTTTCATATATCATACTTTAAAATACATTTTGTATTGTAACAAGAATTTCATTTTGATTTTGAATTTTTTATTTCTTTTTAATTTAATTAATGGTAATAGAGACTACTGATACAATATATATATATATACATATATACACATATATATGCACATATAATCTCATCCTGTTCGAGATACTTCAAAAATCTGCCTAACATATAATTCCGTATGACCATGAATTTGCCAAAAGCTGTCCTGTCATATTTTTTCTACTTCACAGGATTACTTCAAGTTCATTTTAGATGCATTTTTTCCAAATTCCTTTCCCCCTTTAAATGTTTAACATCTTTATAGATAATTGGGGAGGTCTGTGGTGACACAATGAACGTTGACAAGAAATTTTATTGCCCATTATAGAGAACCCCACTCTTTCCCTTAGGGTTGAGATATTTTCTATTGAGACATTCATTCAAAAGAGTGATGGTAAAAATTTCTTTAGTCGGCATCTATAAGTGCGCTATATATCAATGTCTGTATGTCAGCTTGGTTTCAGATTTTATTGAGTTTGAATTAAATACATTCTTAGATGCAGTTTTTGTGATATAACCATTTTTTTATATGAACCCAAATGCTGCTTTAAGAAAAAAATAGATTATTTACTCACTTTTGATTTAATATTAATTTGAAACTGTAACAAATTGGGATGGGGAAGAGGAATCTGTTATTTTATTTATTTGGATAAATTTTTTCTATGGCTTCTTAGCTTGGTTAACTCACATTTTTTCCCTTCACATTGAAATTATCAAATGGAATTAAGTTTTTATAAAATATCTATAAACCTCTAAAAATATCGCTAAATAAGTATCTGCTTAATTTCAAAGAATATGTGAAAAACAACGAATATATTCTATTGTTTAATTTTTCTTATTTTAATCAATACTGTCAGTTTTTAAAATAATGATTATATCATTATAAGATGTAAAAAAAAACCTTAAAATTAAAAATGTTTTAAACTTTTCAACTTATTACATATGAATAATTTTTAAACTCCTGTATTACATTACTTGAAAAATTTCTTATAAATTGATAGAAATAACAAGAACAAAAAATAAACTTTTTAAGATCTGTTAGTTTTTTCATAATTTCAAAGCCAGGTGTTTAGGACAGCTTGCATACAATCACTAGTTTTGTATTGTTAAGGTACCAAAATACATCTGAATTTTAAATGACTAAACTTTAGTTTGCTTCTAAGAGCAGATAAAGGGGGGGGGTCCACAAATTCATGTTTTTTAAACTTGAATCTTCGAATAATTTGTAATTTAATGTATCTGTACCCCTTTATATTTGTTTATATGTGTAAGTGTCAACTGCACATTTTTCTAAATGCTTTTCTGGCTAATTATTTGAAGATTCAAATATAACAGAATATCCATTTGTGTAAAGTTCTTCATCATTTATCTTCTGTTAGAGGATAACTGTAGTACAGGCAATTACAATCTGGACATTTTTCATAATCAAAATTAACAATACAAAACTAAGAATTTTATATGAGCTGCTCTGAATATCTGCATCTGAAATTACGAAAAAAGTATTAATGTATCTCGCATACACAGTTAAAAATTATTTACCATAAATACTTACTATTCTCTGAGTATTTAAAATATTGAATTCAAATTTTGATATATTGCATCGCTAGTATATTTTCATTTATTCTGTAAGTTTCATAAAAATTAGTTGAAAACTTTGCATTTCATGAGCAAAACTGAGATGCTGAAACATTAGTATGTAAAAAATGAGCATATCTATAATAATTTTTGAAATATTTATTTTAAAATTCAGCTTGTAATTTGTTTGTTATATTATACTTAATATTAAGTAAAGCATCGACACAACAAAGTAATAGTTAGATGCTTTCAGATAATAAGTATAAATGGCATTGTTGGTAAATCAAAATTTTTTTTAATATAAATTCAAATCAGTTTACCAGCAATAGAGGGCATTTTGCTATTATATGACACACATCATTCATATCACTTAAATTTGAAAAAATAGCCTACACTTATGAAAGCCTTCTTTCAAAATGATGCATAATTACTTATACTGTTTTCTCCACTGCAAGGCATTATTTTTCTTCAAAACTACACAAAAAATTAAATTTGATAAAATATCAGCTGAAAAATTTTTTTTTTTCAACATAGAACAAGATATGATGATAAAATGGTAACATTATTACTTAAAGTATAAACTAACAATTTTGTAGGGTTATAATCCTGGGATTAAGGATACATTTCTGAAAGTTAAAATTGTTCACAAAAGTTGTTATGAACACATGGAGGAATTGTCTGTCAACTTATATTACTGAACAAATTGTTTTAGTGTATTGTTTTGAAAGACACAATTAAGTTGAAAGAAATTTCTCCAACAGGCGAATTTGTATTTTTAAAACGTTTTTCTGAATTTCACTTGGTGTGTGTTTGTGTGTGTCATCAAATTTTCGATCGTTAATTTAACCAACTTCCCATCAAGCTAGAGCTTTGAAATTTTGAGAATCGTTCGTACTCGCCTAACAATGCAATATTTAGACGTTTGCGACAAGTTTTAACTCATATTTTCTTTAATAATGCAGTTTAGCCCAAACACTTGGCGCGATTTCAAAAATTGGCACCAAACTTGGCGATTTTTTTTTTTTGGCTGAGCGTTAAATCAGTGAAACTGAACAGGGTAGCCACATTTGGCAAAATACTGCCAAATAATTCTTGTCGCCAAGGGTAAACCTTTTCTGAATTCTGGTTCCCATTTTTTTTAATAAAATGACTTACAAACTTTCAAATGCATGTTTTGATTTTATGAGTATTATGAATTTCTTAATATGCTCACAAATGTATCTTTTTAAGTAAATTTTAAAGTTAAAAATAACTAACAGTTTTAACTAATATTTCAATAATTTTCTTTAATATACTTTGCTACCATATAAAAACGTTATTTTTAAAAACGTTGGTTTTTATATCGAATTATTTGAATTAAAAGATGTAATTATCAATGACAATTTTCCATATAAAGATATATGTGAATATGTATTTAAAGCATGGAACTCTAAAGAAATGGAAAGATGAAAAATTTAACCTAGATTGAAGGTGGTTAGAAATATTTTTGTATTTTCAAAAAATATATATATCACCCATTAAAATTTAAAATTATTAATTAAATGTGTATTATGTTGTCCTGGCACAAATGCTGTTGTAAAGAGGATATTTTCATTTAGTGTAAGTTTTGAAGTGAGTGAGCTATGGAAGAATATTTAGGCTTATACTGAAAAAATTAATTCTACAGAAAAATATAATTTTGAGGATTAAAATTTATATAATTTAAAAATATTAAAATTACTCTTTATGCTATTTTAAATTAAAACTATAATTGAATGTAGAAAGCTCAGTTTTTATTTCTCAAATCTAATCATTGCATATTATGATCCACCATTGGTACTCTTTTTGTAAAAAAAAAAAGTTGGTCATCTTACGATATCAGTAATCACAGGTCATGGGTAAATGCTAAGTGTGACATTTCTGGAAGCACCTGATTCAGATTGTGCGAGTCCAGTCGAGATTACAATGTACTAAACATTACCCGTTTTAAAACATGAAACTGTGCTTGTTTTCTTGGTCTGATATTCAACAATGAATACAGGGTGTTTTTTCCTGGATCAAATCGTGATGCCAATTTTTTTTAAAAAAAAATTGAAGTTTTTAAAAATGACACACACACAAATGATTTTTATTCTGTTTGAAGTAAACAAATATTTTTCAACTTTTAACATGCTAATTTTTTTCAAGCATTATTTTTTATCCTTTATTTGTTTTAATTTTATTGAGATTCAATGGAGTGCTGAGAAACTTCTAAGCAGGTGTCGGGCATAATCTGACTCCCAAACAACATAACAGCCTTTTGTCAAAGGCCACACAATGGTGTAGAACAGTGGTTCCCAAACTTTTTTGACCCAAGGACCCCTTTTTATAGTCAAAACTTGTCCACAGAACCCCAAGTCAAAAAGCTACATAAATGCATATTATAAAAATTACGAATTTAAAAAATATCATTTTGAAGAAGTATTAATAGAAACTATAACTTTTGTTTAAAATAAAATTAAAACAAATTAATGACTTTGATGAACTTGGTGAGACCTTATGAGTGTATCTATGTTCAGCTCAATGTTTGTGAGTGGCAACTGCAAATCCCCACGAGCACTAATTTCTAGTTGGTTTCTTTTTTGTGTGTGCGATGAGGTTGTTAATGGCGCTGAATCCACATTCTACCAAACAGAAAGAGAGGAAAGCAGTCAACAACTTCTGTACAATAATGCATGATGAAGGATATAAAACTAGGATCTGGTTTTGTAACCAGAATTTGTGGTATCCTTGTTCAAACATTGTTCAAAGTTCCTCATTTGTGGATATTTCAATAAGCTGCTCTTGTATTGGTATGAATTCATCTGTATTTGGGATCTGAATTTGTTCACGCGCAAAAGGGTTCAACCCCAAATCAGGAATATCCAAGTGAAGAATGTCTTCAAATCTTTGGTTCAAGTCTGCATGAAGAGCCGTTATGTGTTGACAATAAGCAAGCTACTCTTCGTCTCTATTTTGCAATTTCAAAAGATTTGGAAACTGAGAACATTCTCCTCTTCCCAAGTTGTGTTTGTACAGAAAAAGTTTAGCGACAAACGCAGATATATTAAGCTTTTAGTTGTGATTAAATGTAATTAGTAACCTTGTAATTTCAAATTAGTTTTGTTAAATTTAGTAAATAAATCAGTCATATAGGTTTTGTCATTTTTTGAGTTAATTAAATTATGTCATAAATCATTGCCTTTGCTTTCCAGGAATTCCAACACTAAATCAAAGAAAGCATAAAATCGATTTAAACATCCACTTTTAGATAACCAACGTACTTCTGTGTGAAGTAGTAAATGATTATAGTCTTCATCATTTTTCAAACAAAGCTGAGCAAATAATCTCTCATTGAAGGCTTTCCTTTTGATTTTTGCAACAAAATGATGTCGATAAATGACACAATGTACTGAAAATACATTCAATACAGTTTGTTTTAAGTAGATCAGGAAGTCTCGGTATCTTCCTACCATTACTGGAGCACCGTTAGCAGCAACAAAAATGATATTAGTCAAAGGTAAAGAGCTTTTACATCGAAATTTTTTTTTAATTCAATCAATAACATTTTACCTTTCGTATCAGTTTTCAAACATTTAGCAAATTAAAATTCTTGGCAAAGATTTTCTTCTTTTTCAAATCTTGCATAAGCTAAATGTAAAGTTTCATTACTTGGTGAAGTGTACTCATCAAGCTGTTTAGAAAATTCAGATGTTTTTAAGTACTCACATAAAGAATTTTGTACACACTTAACCATTTGGTCAATCCTTCTTTGTACTCTATTATTACTCAGTGGAATTCTTTTTATAATGTTGAAAGTTGGTTTGTGCAATACGGTGCGTATTACCTCACTTGCAGCTGGTAAAATAAATTCTTCCCCAATAGTGTATGGCTTTTTCAGACTTTGCAATCAATAAAGAAATGTTATAAGAAGCACGCAGTCCATCATCATCTTGCTTAGATGTTGTCCCTATGAGTTGTTGCAGTGATGGTGTTTTCAAAATATTTTTCTTTGACTGTTTGAAAAAATGTTTAATCCTGATCTTTTCTTGTCACAATGGATTTTTATTAAATGTTCCTTTGGCTTGGAAGGTTTCATTGAATCATTTGACATAGTTTTATTCCACAGAAGACACATAAGTAAAGTACTATTTGAAGGTGATGAAATAAAGCCATTCTTCAAATATTCAACACTGTATTATCGATATTTTTCCTTTGGCTCACTCATACTGTTATCTGTTAAAAAGGGTAAAAAAGAGGATACAAGAAAATTTGTATACTTTTATTTGCACCAAACCATTGTTAATTATTACTAACTTTTTTTCAATGGAATGCTGTAATAAATCCCTTTTCAATTATATATCTGACATTCGAATAAAATTTCATGTAATTTTTGAATAAAATATGTATCTCAATAATTAACTTCTTTCAAAAAACATCTGTATTAAAAAAAAAAAAACTTATGATCTCTTCCTAAGTTTTTAATAATAAAAAAAGTAAACCCTTAATTAACACATTAAGAGATTACTTTTTTTTTAACTTTTTACTTTTTCAATGTACATAGAATAACACTTTTTACTTTTTCAATATAGTAATCCCTTAACTTATATTGAAAAATGTGATACATAATTTTTTCAAAAGAGATCATTTTTATTCAAATATACTTACATAATAACTGTACACTATCTGCAATACACTATATACAATACAAAAATTGCAACTATACCAAATATCAATACAAAACTTCTTTTTGTCTAAGAATGGGAAAATTTGTTTATACGTTTTATATGAGCATAACATAGAACTAAATTGTTGATTCGATATATGATTCTTTTATAGTTTATTTTTATATTGTAGACAATTCAGTGCATGTAGCTGTGTTATTGCAGCTGTATTATCCTGTATAAACTTGTTTTCGACCGTTTGTCTCGCACCATGCCATGTTTGTTAGTAACTTAAGTAGCTTGCACCATCTAGAACTATTAAATCATAGGCATGAGTCAGTGGACTTTTTTTTTATTTTTGCTTTTGAAAGACTATCTCAATTTTTTTTATTGTTATTTCATTATTATTTTGTTGTTAGCATGTTAGTGGAAATTGAAAGTTTAAATTTATCGAAGCAAACTGAACAATAACTAAGTTTTAGTAATAACATTAAAACAAGTTATGCACACCATTGTTACTACAAGTGACAAATCAGCAGAAATAAGTTTTGTTAATGTTCATTCACAAAAGGTATTCCATAACGCTCAGTACTTAAGTAATATACTGTATTTTAAGCACCCACCTCTATTTATATATTACTCGGGACGTAAAAATCGCTACTATTTTATTTATTGTTATTTATTTCAATTTCCATAATAATAAAAATGCATAACTTTTATTATTTTATATTAAATCTTGCATGTATCTCCTGACGTTGTTCAAAGACCCCAAAATCAATTAAAATTTTCCACGGCCCCCTTGAATGATGTCAGGTTCCCTTGGGTATCCTTAGGGACAACTTTGGGAACCACGGGCTTAGAACAAGAGACCAGGATACCAAACTAAGTAATAAAAATGTCCTCTCCTTGGGGTTGTTGTTCACCATCCACATTTTAAAAGGGGGGGAGAAATAGATGAATTCTGCTTTTTCGAAGATGTGAAAAAGAAAAATCTTTTCGTGACCTGTAGCTGTACTTAAGTGGGTCGTTTTAGGCACAGAATTACATGCTTCAAGGGTTAAATTTTAGTTTGTTATGGAATAGATGTTATAATTAGATAAGTGGATCCCCCCCCCCTTTTTTGTGAATTATATGATAAAGAATGGAAATATATATAAATATATTTTGAATGTTGCATAATTTTGTATTTATGTATGTTAACCTAATTATAAGTTTGAAATGTTTTTATTATGTTTTTAATTTTCTGAATAAAATCATTAATAATTATTTTTAAATCGATGCGATGATTTTCTGTATTTTAAATCATGTTTTGAGATGAATTAAAAAAAAGCATACAATTTTATATAATTTATTTTATAATTGAAGAAACTGGATACTGAAACTGTATTGTTATTTTATGTAGTTCCTTAATGTTTTTAAGTCTCCATATTTATTTTACTTCTATAAGATGGATTAAAATTTTGATTTGATATTAAAATTATTAAATTCCTCAGTTGTTTTAATAAAATTTTTGTAATTATTAAGTTTTCTTATGAACTTCAAACTCTGTTACAGGAAATTTTATATGCGATATTATGTTGTCTGCAACACATTCCGATGTAGCACTTTTGAACTCAGGGACTTTGAGATCGGATAGAATTCACCCAAAAGGTCCTTTTACAATGCGAGACCTGGTGACTGTATTACCAATGATGGATTCACTATTAGTTGTGAATGTTTCAGGTGAAGTTTTACAGTTTTATATAAATTATGTTTAAGTGTTGACTTTTTTCTTTTAACATTTTATTGCAAGCTAATAATGGTTTTAACGAATCATTGGAATTTAGTGAATATTTAAATATTCACTAAAAATATTCACTATTTAAATATCTAATTGATTTATTTAAGATTTGAGTAATCTTCTTAGTATTTTCCACTTTTTTCAACAAAAAAACAAAATGTTGCATAATTTTATAAAAAAATGTGGATGGTTTTACAATTATTTTATTATGTGTTTAGATTGCACCATTTACCTATTAAATATAAATTTCATTACTCTGTGGATATGTTTTAAATAATTAGTGAAAAAGGTAGGATATTGTAGCTGCTAAAAAGTATTCAGATTTCATTGGAAAAGTGTACTCTAAATATGAGTGGGAGTGTTTGGTTTTGAAAAATTTCTTCGAGACATTTTTGTGGGATTGATTTTTATTGATATGTCATTCTTGATTTTTGATTGAGTTGGAATTTGATTCTAAAAGAAAAAGTTGTTTATTTTTATGAATTTTTTTTTTTTTTATTTATTTTTCTTCAAATTTTTTAGAAAGTTTTTATGTTGAATATTTTACTATGTTTTTTAATATTATTAAATAATTTTATGTAAAAGGAATTATTTTGTACGAAATATTTAATTTTAAATCTGATGTTAAGGGATTCTTTAATTAGTATTTTTCCATTTTTTTTAAACGGTTTATTCAGTAGTAATTTTGAAAGAAAAAAAAAATTAACTCTTAAAAAATTAATTCTAGGGGAAAAGTTATATAAGGCTTTGGAAAATGGAGTTTCTCAGTATCCAAGACTGGAAGGTAGATTTCCACAAGTATCAGGTATAAGTTTTGCATTTGATCCTGATAAACCTCCTGGAAATCGTATCAATCCTCAATATATAAAAATTGGTGATGAATATTTAGATTTTTCACAGGTAAATATATATGTTATTTTATTGAAATGATTAAAAGAAAATTTGTTATGTCTAATGTTCTTTTAATTTTTAATATTAATTTTTTTTATATCGGGTTAGCAATTTTGCTTTTAATTTTTTGTGTATTTGTTTCTTCCATTAAATTATCTATGTACATGATTACAATGTATACTGCAACCAAACATGTTTATTGACCATAATATGAGGGTTGTTTCGAAGATAAGTTTTGTTTTTTTTTTTTTTTTTTTGAAAGAGTTCATGGTACACCAGGTGAAACAAACAACTGCCATAAGAATCCACACCTGTTGCTGATTCAGCAACGGAATTAGCATCAATGGAGGAGGAATTACCCTTGCACAAAGCAACGATGAAAAGAGAGTAGCAACAGACCAGTGTGGCAGTGGCAACAGAAGTGCATGCTGTTATCTGGTGTGAATGGGCACATGGGACTAGTCATCCATGAACACTTATTTACTGTTTTCAGTGAACAATGTCATGTTATGTCATGTCAACTAATGGTTGGACTCTGGTGTTGTATGTTCTATAAAGGAAGGCAGAGTGTGGAGGATAAAGATCAAAGTGGGCGTACCTCCTCATCCACGAATGAAAACAACACTGCCAGAGTACAGGATATGGTGTTAGTGGATAGGTGCATAACAATGTCAGACTGCTTACTGATTGTGCTTAGACCCATCCAAAACAATGCTGAAGTGAAGCTGGCCGTGCAACAATTCCTTCCATCGCTGGGCACCAAATTTTACTAGAGTGGTTTCTTCAAATTGATACTTTTATGCAACTCCTATATAAAGAACTACTTCTCTATATTCAATTAGTGTGCATATATAGTCAGTCCTCTTACCAAATATATTCTTTAGTAGAGTAAAATATTGCTAAAATATTACTATATTATATATAGTAAGAAAATTTTTCTCTCACTTAAGGAAACTTATCTTATCACTCACACTTAAGAATGAAAATAATATCTTGAAGATGTGAGTGTTAAAATAAAGAAATTTTTTGTGTAATAGTACTAATTCATACAGAGGAACCAGCATGAATATTTAGAACAGTGCAAAAATGCTGAGAAAAGGAGAAAAGTCAAACTTTGTGTTTTTAATTAATTTGATTCTGAAGTTGATAATTTATATTAAAAAGTTAAAGTATAGGATTCTTTGATAAAACTGAAAAATTATTTTTTTTATTTAAAAAAAAAACTTTTTTTTTTTCTTAAGACATAAAGTTATTGGACTATTTTATTGTTCTTTTCTTGGTGTGCTATCAGGGACTATTGGTGCCATAAGCTGCTGACTGCTGGCATGTCATTTTTGTAAAAAGTCTTAAATGTAACAAACATTTAACTTTTTCATTATGTTAAATTTGTATTATTATATGGTTAAAATTAATTTTGAAAAATATGTAAAGTTTTATGTGTTATGTTATTTTTGTCTTTGTTATCTTATTTTGTTATTATGTAACATTTTGATTAAATCTGTTCATTTCATTGTAATTTGTTTTTCTTTTAATAAAGAATTATAGGTTAGTTACAAAAGCCTATTTATGTCAAGGAAGAGATGGATATGATTGTTTGAAAGATTGCCCAACTTTAGTAAGCTTGTATTTTCCTACTTAATCATAAATTTTGCATATTATTTTAATTTTATATGCAATTTTAAAATTGTATCTTTATAGATGACTGAAGAAGAATGCCCTGAATTATGTACTATAGTACAAAATCATTTTCACGCTATTAAAGTTTTGACTGGAGCTGTGGAACATAAGACTAATCATCGGCAAAGTTTACTTTGTTTATCTAGGAGGTAAGCTATTTCATGCTATCTTTTTCTATAGTACACATTTTTCTTGATATACTGATTCTTATGTGTCAAAAAAAACTTTTGTCAGGATCATCACCATTAATAGGCATTATTTCAATAAGTAACAATTAATGACAAAAAGTATTCATTTCTGTTTTTAATAAAAAAAAAATTATGTCTCAGTTTGAAATATGTTTATAACAAGATGGACCAAATTTGAACTAATGTATTTTATAAATTTTTACCTTTGAAAATTGATAATATCTATCAGAATATTTTTTAAAGTTTAATTTAAGGAGTGTTTCTTTCGTTTCCAGAAAGAGTAAGAATTCTTTAATCCAGCCTTTTTGTAACCACAATTAATACTGGATTAGCAATTTTACCAGATTAGCAAGTATCAATTTAGTTTTGACAGGAATACCAAAGATAAATCACTATAGGTAAAAATTAAAAGATTAACACACATATTTATGTACATTCCTGGAAGGTATTCTAAACATTGAACAAAAATGTGAGATCAAGATCAACAAACTCCCGAAACACAAAGAAATCTGAAAATGGATGGTTTGATAGATACCAGATTATGAAAAGTGCTGAACCATCAAATGCTGTACTGAAAAATGCTTACTATACTAGGAAAAGTAGCGACATATAAATTGCAACTGTATTATTATACGATATATACTTGAAGTAGGATTTCTATTATCTGATGCATTTGTTGGTTTATCTATTTCTAAAAATATACTCTGATAAACAATTGATAATATACTGTATATTATTAGTAATTCAAATCACTGATTAAGTTAACAGAACTTTATAACACACTACATAATATATTGATAGTAAACATTTATGCTCATTAATTGAAATCTATAAAAAATGATGCATGATCTTCAAATATAATTTAAATATTGTTACAAAAAGTATTTTTTTTTCGAAGGAAATAAATGAATTAGTATGAATTATTTAATTAGACTATCTAGTGTTATAAGAAAAAAGTAATAAAATATTCTTAGTTGTTTGTTTTTTTAATTATTAATTTTTTTTCAAATTTGTATGCCATTTTCATAAAATTTGTCTTGTATTTGAATTAAAAGTAAGGAATAATATCCTAATGTTTAACAATGTTAAATCAATTTATATGTAAAAAAAGTCCTTAAAAATTAAATATGTAGTATTCTTATAGACACAGTGCAATAAAAGTACTTGAAGAAGTTGGTAAATTTCAAGTTCATAAGTCCACTGATCATCGAGATGTAACTGATTCACATCAACCATTGCCAGCCATTGTTGATGAAGTTGAAAAAGTTCAATGTAAACTTCAACCCAAAGTTGAAGGCCGTATTTTGATCTTAACTGAAGAAGTAAGATTTAATTTTCATAAAATTTTATATACCTCTACTTCTTTATTTATAAATAATCATTTTTTTTTTTATTTATAAAGGATTTTTAATTTAATTTTGTTGATCTTTTATTTATAAAGGCATTATTCATTCAATTTTTGATTCAGCTATAATTCTAATATATTATGAGCTTTATTAAATATAATGTATTAGTTTTAAGATAAAAATTAGTATTTTTATGTTTTCTTTTGATTTTGTAGGTGCAATTAAAGCTGGAAAAGGAAAAAAAAGATTTCAATAACTGCAAAGTTGCTATTATTTATGAAACAGATGGTGAATCCATTTCTTTACATGAAAAAGCTTAACTTATTATTCTGTTGACCACTTTTCTCTCACATTACTTAAAATTTTAGTGTAATATAACACAAAGCCCAGATGGAATGTATACAAATTTAAAAGTTTACTTAAAAATTTATATTTATACATCTTTGTATGTTCTTATATGTATTTAGTTTTAATGATGTTTTAATGTAGATAAAAATTTTATTTTATATTTCTTTTATTTAAAGTAAGTTGATGAATTTTTAAGGTTGAGAAACATTTTAAGGATGGTATGATAAAGTGTTATATTCAAAACAAAACAAAAATATGTAATGCTTAAATTTTCTTATAATAATAAAAATCAAAAATTTTATATTTATTGAAATGTAATTGTTATTTATTTTAAGTCAATGTAATTTTAAAAAAAGTACAGTAAATTGTTTAAAAATTAAATTTTTGTTGTATGCTAAAAAGTGTACAATTATATTGTATTGTAATTCCATTTTGAATAATTTACCATACTAAATTGGAGAATAAATCTAGGGCTGCAATTAAATGTAGTTTTATATTTTGAAAAATCAGTCAAATTACTAATAGTAAATTAAATAACCAACTCTGTTTATGACTAAGTAATGGTTTATATCTAAGTTTTAACTTTAAAGTTTTGTTATTGCAAATAATGCCCGTATGTTATGGTTTTTTTCATGTCTTTTTTTTTTTTTTTTTACTGGTGAAATTGCTATCATTGATTATATTCATTTTTTTTTCTTTTTATTTTTGATAGTATTGTTATGTTACAATTATTTTTATAAACTGAGTTCATTCTTGTTGATATTTCTTTTACTAACTGAGCCATAGCTTTGAAGAAAAAAAATAATTCTGAATTTCTGTTGTGGGTGGCATTCTAATATTTTTCACTTCTAAAGTATCTTCAATTATTAGCATTTTAAAAATATGGTGTGTGCAAACATTTAAGCAAAAAGTCATTCTGTTTTATTTGATTAAGTGGTATCTTTTTTATAATATTTTTACAAACTTGTCACAGTGTAAATGTTTTAAATGGTTGTATAAAAACTACTTAAAAAGCAATGAATGTTTGAAACTTTTCACTTATCAGCTTATCATATTGCAATAAATTTTCTGTGATTTTTAACTAACTAGTATTAAATATATATTTTCTTAATATATTTTAAAGCCTTCTACTTTGAAACTATTTTGCCATATGAAGGAATGATATAATAAATTGTGATAACTATGATAGTCCAATTATTACAATTTGAATCTATTATTGACTTTTTAAAATTTAGATCACTTACTTAATATTGTTAAATATTTGCAAATTTAAGAAATATCAGTCCAGGCAGTAATAGTAAAAAGATATTTTTTCTTATGAAATTTGGAGTTGTAGCATTGTAGATGGCAGTTTTGTGATAAAAATATTCTAGTTGTATTATTATAAAATAAGGTGCCTTTATATCAGGTTTGTTTAGTCTAGTCCATTTTAGAGTATACATAATATATTTTTTTTATAAATATTTAAGTATTTGAGCTCAATGTTATATTATATATTGATATGTGTGTGTATTAAAAGAAATCACCAAAGCCTAATTAATTTTGTATGATTTTTTAAAAATATGTGTGTGTACAAAAGTTTTTGAATAGGATGCTTAATTTATTTAAAAGTACTTAATTTATTTTGATTTCGAAGTTGTAATTATAATTTGTGATGTGAAATTGACCAAAGACTTTTTATATGCAATGATTATTGTAAATTAATCAATAATTACTTTATGTATAAATGTGTTTACTTTTTAAATTCTCAGCTTGGTTTTTTGAAGCTCTTATTTGCTATTTTTAAAAATAAAACTTGTATTGCTTTTTTGTGCATTTTTAAGTTTATTTTCATTAGGCATGCATGGAATACTCTATTTAAGCAATATTAGTATATTGTATTGGACTGTTGTCTTGGAAACATTCAATAAATTATATTAAACAATTGTCAATATTTTATTAAGAATTAATACTAACATTTGTCATTAAATAATTTATGATTGAATTTGGAGCTCTAACTTAAATTGAATTTTTAATATAAATTTCTACTTTATTTGCATTTTAAAAGTTTTTTCTAATCGATGTTTGGCATATATAATGTCTTTGTCCATTGATTGTAATTAAAAGCTTATTTAAAAAGCGGTTTACAATTATTTATTTCAAATATGAATATTTTCCATCGTTTTGAAGGTTTTTAGTTATAGCTGAAGAGTGATGGTAGATTCAATAAAAAATTCATTACTATTCTAAATGGTTTTTTGTATATAATTTGTTTCAAAAATAGATAACAAGGTTGATTACCAAAAGAAATATATGTGAAAATTGGGTTTTAATTGAAAAAAGTACTGGGAAATGTATTATTTTTTAATGAACAACAAATCAGAAAATTACAAAAATTTTATTCATATTCTTAGAAAAGTGAAAGGGGATTTCAAAATCTCGAAAAACAATCGACAGAAAATAAAATTTTCTGAAGAAGTTACAATTTTTTAGTTGAAAATAGGCTTTTACACTTACATACTTGTTCAAATTAATTGGGACAAAGTAAAAAAAATTGCTTTTTTTAAAAAAGAAAACTATGCTTTTATTCATTCTATACATTTGCAATACATTTTCTAGCATGACGTATGACCTCCCTTAACAGAAATGACCTCTTGCAGACGTTTGGGCATTGACACCATTAGATTAGTGCACCTGCTCTTGAGTTCATCTTCATGAAACCTGTTGTCATATTGCGATCAGAATAGAGTAAATCTCAACTGGTAGTTTTGGGATTACGTGTCGCCGATATGACGTTCATCCCACACATCTGGCACTGATGATTCAGGAAATTGCATTCGATATTTTCTTTTATGTCATACTATGTTTATTTTTCTGATTGGATACCGATTCTTAACTGTCAAGTTGACTGTGTTGAATGTAGATTCCTGGTGTATATAACGGATGATTTGTATCACAGCAATGGCTGATACTGAGTCGGATTCATGTAATGTTACAGATGCTAAGTCAGAGTCCTATGATGTTACTGTTATGTTGTTTATGATCCTAGTTTTGATTATATAAAGTTAATATGCCGGTAACGTACGGCAAGTTTGATCGTGTCGTTTTGTTATCTTTTAAATGTAAATAAACCCGTTTTTAAATATAAGTGTTAGTCTCACTCTGCTTTAAGTAATTTGTGACTTTATTATCAAGAGCCAACTCAAGCCCGTCAAAACTACCCTTGAATTGCATTATTCATCATGCGTTATTTTGTTGTACAATCCATCTTACCTAAACGCCTTTTCTCAATATTCTACAAGTTCTGAATGGTATTTAGGTCTGGTGAATTTCTAGGCAATCAAGCACTTTAATTTGGTTTTCCAGGATAAAAGTCTTTACCAGTTTTGAATTGTGACAAAGAGCCAAGTCATGTTGAAATGTTCCGTTAAAGGTTTTCATGAATGAAACAATCTTATGCCGTAATATTTCGATGTATTTAGTTGAATTTATCGTGCCTTGAACAGGAACTAAGCTTCCAGTGCTAATCCTGCAGGTTCATAATCCTTTCGTCTCACAACATCTGAAATGTATCTCTGCACAATTTAAATGAGTTTCATCACTAAAAACTACTTTTTTCCAGTCGTCTGCAGTCCATGATTTGTACTTTTTTACCCATGCTAAACGTTTTTTCTTGTTAGGAGTTAAAATTTGTTTTACCGTTGGTCTTCTTGCCTTCCGGCCAGCGCCGAACAGTTGAGCTACTCACATCAAAACCATATGCCAATAAATCCCTTTGAAGATCTGAGCTTATTTTCTTCGGGTTAATTTTGCTATTTCTTATAAAAAATTTATCAGTTTTTGCAGCAGTTTTTCACTTGAGCTCGCATCTTTCCTTTTTAGAAAGACTGCTCCGCATTCTTTGAATGAAGTTAGGATTCATGAAACACTTGATTTTCCTACACCAACTGCAGAAGCTATTTCCCTAACTGTCATAGAAGTGTGATCTTCAAGAGCTATAATTTTAGTATGCTTCCTGGAGTTGTCTCCATTTTTGAACACGTGAAAGAAAGAGCAAACACTAACAACTAACTGCCTCACTCAAAGGCTCGCAACTGCAGGATAGGTTAGAACTCTTACGTTAAAACCAGTTAGGTCGATCAGTCACGCACCCTCTAAGCAGATAAATCCGGTTTCGGGTGGTTCACACTCAGGCTAAGCAGATAAAATCGGTTTGAAGTGGTTACAGAATACATCTACTCTAAAATATGGTTTGTCCCAATTAATTTGAACAGTATAGTAGATTTTACTACTGTTAGTCTCAATAGTATATATTTAAACTTGTTTCATGACTTCTGTTGAACTGTTTGATTCAAAATTATGCATTATTATCAATATCATTAACAGTGTACAATTTTTTCTTTGATTCTTAATCAGAAGTTATCCATTGGTTTTTTTTCCACCTACGCTATTCGTTGGTTTTTATTCAGATTATTCTTTCACTAAGAAACCATCCTTTAAAATTAAAAATTAATTTTTTTATTCTCGATTATGTAATGATACAGAATAGAAAAGTAGTAATATTTTCAGATGAAGAATGTAGGCATCAATAACAATCAATGTTTGTTAAAACAATTAACACTATAATTAAGATTATTTCTCTATACATTAGCTGTATATGACAACATTCCAAAGTAATGATTTTATCTACAAGAAAATCCTTATAAATTCAGGGAGTTTTTAAAAGCTGTTTCTTATAATTTTTTAAGGTTCAAGCAGTTCTTATTAATTGAATCATTGAAGATTGGAATATGTTTGCAAGAGGACAAATTTAAATTTTTCAATTAATTCTAAAAAAATTTAATCAGTTTCATAGTTTTGATTTCAAATCCAAATGTAATCAAAATAGATTTTTTTTCTATTTAATTGTATTTTTGATTCTTGATCTAATTTGTATTGTTTTTTAATTTGTTAACCTTCTTATAAGTAGGACTAACCACTCCATGTTTTACTACAGCAGGTTTATATATATTGATACAATATTTGAACTTACTATCAGTTTGAATTTGATCAAATCCAAGAATTATTCTCAAAGAATTTGATGAAATTTTCTCTTTATTTTAATTCTTATTATTGTATATTAGGAAATCAAATAAGAGTAAAATATGAATTGAAATGTATAATATATTGGATGTGTAAAACTTTATAATATTTTTACTAAAAATATTGAAAATAATTAAAACAAGTTTATGAACATATTAATTAATGTTTGCAGATACACCCAACTAAAATAAAATATATTCATATATTATTTTTGTATGTTTCACAAGCAAGTTCATAATACCTTATTCATCCATTGTACGTTTAACTAAGTATTGGAAGCTGACTTAAAAATTTTTTTCCCGAAAAATATTTATTCATTTCGCATCTTTTAGTTAACCTAAAAAGTTGTTCTTCATTTTCGTGCTAACAAATTAATATTTTACATTTCTCTTATTTTTAAATTTTTGAATAAGGAGATGCATATAAAATTCTTAAACATAATCAAATTTTCTAGACAATCTTATATAAGAAGCATTCTCTTGCACTTTGATAATGTTTGTTATTATAATCAAAAACTTGGAACTTGTAGGTATTTAAGCTACTGCTACAAATTATATACTTAGCAGAGTTCATTTCAAAATTTTAACTGTGATTAACGAAAAATGTATTTTAATATGACTGATATTAAAAATTTAAAGGATTTAACTACTCTATAAGGTATATAACATTCAATTTTTCAAATTCATGACACAAATAAATTAACCTGTTTCTTCTATGTATTAGATTAAGTCATTTTCGATACATTTTAAATGTAAAATTTTTTGTTTTTCTATAAATACACGTATAGCTTTTTGAGAATATTGAAAATAGTAAGATCACAAGAAAAGTTGAACATATATCAATTAGAGTAAGTGCCACCACTGAGAAACTCCTTTAAATCATTTACGGAATACTTTCTTCTTTGTCAACACGAGTATTCATGAAATAGACAAGAGATTTAACCTCATTAGCATTGATGAAAGATCAATTTATCATTTTTAACTCCCAACTTGACGGCGAAAAATAATGTCATGATACGAGCCTCTTTTAGTAGTATTTTACTAACTCAATATTTACCCAACCAGCATTCTTAAGTGCTACTGGCAAGAGTAATACTATTTACTCCCAAAATTTAAGATTAGACATGTAAACGCGAATTCGGATCAAACCAAGATTATGGGAGCTACCACGCCACGGCCCATCTCAAAAGGTAAGACAAGTAACTCATGCATAAAGCTAATCTTGCTGGAGAAGTTAAGTGGATGACCTGTAAACAGAATATTTACAACACATTAGGACACGAATACGAACGAATCTCTTTATTTTCAGCTATGCTAGAAGGATAATGATAGCGAAAAGGAAATTACAGGAGCTGGTGAGTCATTTTGGCTCTATTCAGGCCCTCAATCAAGGAATCACATCGGACAGTGTCCGTACTGATAGATTCTCTTATTTAGTCTTTTAAATTTTTATTTCAATTTTCCTTTCTTTTTTCGCGTTGCTTGATAACAATTATGAAAGAAGCAGTTTAAAAGGAGTTTATCACAAGATATTCTATGAACTCTTCCGTTTAGAAATTCTTAGGAAAACAATATTTCATTATTAAAATAATGTTGTAACAATATATTATATTCTTATTATTTAACATAATTATATAATTTATTATTGTAAATATATAATAATAGAATTCTGCAAACTAATATTACAGTACTATTAAAAAGACATTTCTGCTTCCTCTAATAGGAGTGTTAAAAAACATTTTTCTCAATTTTTAAATATAAACGCAAATTAAAATGTACTAAAATAAAAAATTATGAGTCATGAGCAAAAGTCTCATGAATCATGAGCAGGACTTGTTAAGCTCTCGTAATTAAAGTTTTTGTGATGGGAATATTATCCATTGCACTTTTCAGATGATATTTTTAACTTTAAATTAATATTCTTAATTCCAATATTTTCTTAGTGCTTAGCTCGTGGCGAAATGATAGTGAACAGAAAATATGGATGTAAGATTTTAGTACGTGGAAGAAAGAAGCACAGTAGTAATTTTTGCAGCTACATGGAAATGATCGTCAGAAACTAGGAAAATGCTTTTGATACCAAGTGTGGGTTTGTGACGGCTGCCCATTCCTGTTTAACTCTTGTGCCATAGCTAAACTCAATATTAAAACACTAAGAATCAATAAGTCGATCAAAGAGACGTTAGAACAATAAATACACAATTTATTAACTGTTTGTTAATATAACAACTATTATAAATGCTCTCCCGGACAAGGGCCCTAACTGTCTTAACTCAATCTACCAGTAATAATCTAACTGACTCTTACCACTAAGCTTTCCTTGACATCAAGCATACATTAACCAGCCGATAACTTGTAACAATTCTCGGCTCCGACTCTGGAACAATTACTGAACACTGGAATCACTCAACCTCAACTTCTCGAACCACTCAACCTCACTATCACGCTGGAATTTGTATCGAGCACATAGGCCGCGGAGCGGCCTTTAAGCTCGAGTCGATAAATAAAGCATTTAACATTGCAGAAGATGGAATTAAGGACTTTCTGAAAGATGTTGTCAGAGGAAGGCCTGTGATTGGTTGTCGTGGAAGTCTGTTAAGGTTGGCAACTTGGAGATATAGGTTTCGGTCAGGGAGGGTGCTAATAAGCTGGTTTCCTATTGGTTGTTGCTTCTTGGAGGGGAATTGTCCTATTGGCTGTCCCTGACTGCCGTGATTGTAATGTGGGTGTAACTATGTGTGTGGGCGTATACGACTGAAAAGTGTGTTAGAGATGTTGGATAAGTGAATTAAAAAAATGAGTTTAAATATTAAATGAATAAAAATAGTGAGTGTAATAAAATTAAAGAGGGTTATAGGAGTCTGTGCGGGGTCTTTTAGTATTTTCTCTTGGTGTGTAGTTTTCTAAATTGATCATGTTAGTGTTGTTGGTTAAGTTAAGTAAATTAAAGAATTTTTTGGCTATTTTTTGAATGAATTTTCTAAAGGTTGGAATTTTGGTGGCTTTACGTTTTTCGTTGTTTCTAACGTACCATCTGGTTTTTGTAATCATTCTGAGTGTTGAGCTTTGTGTAGATTCTAGTAAGTTAATATTTGATTTTGCCGCATACGCCCAGATAGGACATGCATATGTTAAGATTGGTCTGAGAACGGCTGTGTACAGAAGCAGCTTGTTTTGTAAAGTCATTTCGGAATCTCGGCAGATTAAGGGGTATATACTACATTTGGCTTTCCGGAATGACCTCACTGTCACGACTCTCAGTCTGAGTTTATATATTTCCTAACTCTCCTGCTTCACTTCATTTCTACCTACTTTACATAATCACGTTTCATTTTTGGTTGGGCAAAGGTTATTTAGCAAAAGCAATCAATCCTAATTAAAAGTCCGCAAGGTTAGTGAAGAGAAACCGAGAATAGCCCAACGCCACAGGTTTACTAAATATGAAATATCAGAAACTTATATTTGTGCCGTGTCAATATGGGGAAAAAAAAACCAAGAAATTCTTTTAGAGACCTGTATTTTAGTTTCAACATCAGTAACAAATGAAATGACTCTTGAAAAGCATCTTTACTATGTTAAATCAAAATAAAAGTGACTCAGTTTTAAATAAGCTAATGAGCTCCTTCTACGATGAAATTATGATATAGAAGAAAGAAGTGAAAGAGAGGTGTTTATTCATAAAATTTTTGGGATACTCGATAAAGAAAGATAAAACCTTTTCGAAATGTTTAGCATACAATTTTCGAATGCTATATATAATACTCCTAACATAATAAAAAAAAGACATTATTGAAATTATGACAGATACTGGTAGAGAAAAGGTAGCTAAAGTTATAATGCAAGCAGTTATGTCTTTACAAGATGGGATAAAAGACCGGAATAATAGAAAAATATTTCAGTTGTAGTTCGCTAAGTTAAGATTTTTAATATTAAAGAATCCTTTCTACATACAGTTACAGCAAAAGAGTTGGATGCTAAATACTATTTTATAGGTGCCATAGCTAACATACTTGAGAATGGGGTGGATTGTTCTCGTCTTTTAAATCAATGTTTTGATTCTGTTAGTATACTGAAAGAAAATGTCTCTTTTATTAACACTTATAATTACAGGTTGCACATAATAGTTGTCCAAACCATGTCTGATGTACCTGAAAAAAAGGAAATTTTTTGATCCATGTGCTATGTTATTCAATTTTTTTTCACCGAGGCAAAAGAGCAACTTTAACATGAAATCAGCACCATAGTGCATTTTCTAGAATAGCTTTGGAACGAACACCTAACAATTGCAAAAGTACTTTTGTCAAACAATGTAGAAGTACTCAGAGCGCTAAATGTCATAGAAAGAGAACATTTTTATAAAGAAGACATAACTAAAAGTCTTGGTTGTAAGATTTTGATATCACTTTATTTTCGCTTTCTATTAGTTTTGAACTAAACATTTTTTAGACTGGTTGAACCAGTTGATAATGCACTTCAATCTCAGACTACAAGTCTAAACGGCAAAATTGTAATTATGAAATATGTCAAACAAAAAATCATTGAATTTCGAAGGGAACATATTTCTTTTCTGATGAAGGAAGCCTAAGGTCTGCTATCAGAACCAGAGTTTGTCTTCCGTTCCTGTATTTTTTTTTTTCTGCACAAAATAAAAGTCACTAGAAAGACAAACGAGAACACTGACTACATTTGCTCTAATCTATTGTCGTCACATTCCATGTACAGCTCTGAATCGCAATAGCTAAAGAATATCTTTTACGAGATTGTGGATTCAATAATTGTGCAGTTAATGAAAATAAAGATCCTTAATTGGGTATTGAAAGTACAGAAGAACTCAAGTATAAAATATACAACCTCTTGAATATTTATTTGTAAATATAAAATAAAGAAGAGATATCAGTGGTAAAAACATATTTGTTCTCAAAACCTAACTAAAAGTTAATGGATATTTTATTCAAAACCCTCAGAGTGTTCAAGATATATGAGTTACATTTGCAACATGCTAATGAAAAATTTCAACGTTAACTCTTCCATACATCGACCACATAAATTATCTATGACTCATCAATGATTAACAAAATTGATTTTTCTAAACTCTGAGAAGCAACAAAAACAGGCCTTAAATTCTGATGGAGTTCTTAAGTAATTTTCAAGAAAACGAGACCGCAAACAGCAGTTATTCTAATCTAAATAAGTAACAATGGGTGGATATCTCCTTTAAATTAGAAATTTCAGCTTAGGATTATAGGTCGGTTGTGTATAATTTCTGGTACTGAGTTCTCATGCGACATATTGTTCCTAACTCAAGATGAATATTTTATTTCTTGATAGTTTAAAACTTTAAAATTCAAACTCAGGGTGGAAGATAAAACGTAGATAATTAAGATTATACAAATGGGGTGAAATTAATGTCATACGCATGTAAAAAAGTGAAATAAATTTGATTGAGGATTTTCCCCAAACAAGTCAATTAAAGACAATGTGTAGGATTTAAAATGTTTAAAATGAGCAGAGTTAAAAGTAGAGCATTCAGACAAAATGTGTCTCCCAGATAGAGATGTTTATGCATAAGTCTAGTGTTCCAATACGTAAATGAGTTAAAATTACATCCTGTTTTCCACATGAAAACGATTTCCAATGAGAAATGATGGTTTAAATTTGATGCAGCTCATTGTTCAATTCTAAATTCTATAGATCCTGCCAGTGGTCATGAATAGCAGATTTTATGAATTTAACGATATCGCAATATGGAATGGTAGGAAACATTCTACCGATTACAGATTTAGCAGCAATATCAACTGTTTCAATGCCCTTGATGCCCCAAATGAGATGGTATCCAACAAAATATTAATTCTATTTTTTGAAACCTCGGGTTACGAGATTTTTTTTTATCAGAATATCAGTAATCAATGGGTGTGAAGAATGATTCGGATAACTTAAAGATTCTAATGCACTCATGGAATCAGTGAAGACAATAAAATTTTAATTGAGGTGATTTGAAATATTTTCTAGTGTTTTATTAACGGTGTATATTTTGACAGTAAAAGCCGATAATGAAAGAGGAAATTGAAAAGAATGTAGAGTTCTCTATTAAATATGAAACACCAACATGATTCATTGTCTTAGACTCGTCGGTGTAGATATATTTAAAATCATGATATCGCATGGCAAAATAATTACAAAGATGTTTAAAAATGTTGTATTCAATGCCTGCTTTCTTAAAATCCTTAAAAGGATTCTTAAAATCAAAACTATGTTCGTACCAGGGTGATAACTAAACCAGGGTGAGAACCCTTCATTCGCTCTCACGATAGAAATGTTAGGTAATCCACAGTCCTTTATTAATATTTGAACTATTCTGCGAAATGGAGGTATGGACATTTTTAGCACGATATAATCTGTTTAAAAATAAAGTGTTGTCTGAAAAGGAATAAAAAATACTTCGAAGAAAAAGTAGTTCTAAAATGAAATTGAAGGGATAAAATTTATCTCCTTAAGTCTAAAGAGGGTTCAAAACAATCGATATATAAATTCTTAACAGGTGTACTACGGAAGATTCCGGAACAAACTTGTAGCACAATATGGTGTACGGTGTTCAGTTTACCTAAAACTAATTTTCTACCTGAACTATGCACCACACAACCATAATCCAATTTTGATCGGATCAGTGTATGATATATACGCTTTAAACAAATATGATCAGAAGTATTGATAAAACCTTTGAAATATTCATAGTTTACTTCACAACGTTAACGAAGTTGTAAAATAAGAGAGGAAAACGCTAGTTTTTTTTTTTTAATCAAAAAGGAGTCATAAAAATTTTATTTCGTCAACCACGTTTATTAAACATTGTTACAATATATTTCTGAATCAGTAAGAAGTCTTCTTTATCTACAGAAACGCACACAAGTAGTTTTTGTCAGTGAGAAGCAGAAACACCATTTTCATTAGTCCAACTTGTAATTTTAATAATAGCCTGTTGAAGTTGTCTTTCAGTGATATTCATTTTTTTTTTTATCCATGCATGAAGTTTGCAGGTCGTGATTTTTGAGGAGACTGAGATGATAAATTTTTTTAGTTCTTCAAAAGTTCTGATTTTTAACCCTGATGTCCATCCGTCGAAATATATTGCAAGTTCATGATAATAATCTGTTTAAGTGTGGCTATAAACTTTTTGATGCGTGGGAAATAACTGATGAAACTTTTCTGGCGTTAATTTAAATATTTTTAGCAGCAGCTCTTTTACATGGTCGTAGTCGTTTACTATTTCTTCTGGTTCACGTGCGACGATATGAGAAATTTCAGAAGGTAAAAGCCCTAACAGATATGAAATTCAATGTTCTTTCGGAATGGTTAAATGTTGCACTTGACATTCAAATAAGATTAAATATAAATTGAAGTCTTACTTATCTTCATATTTACGGAGAAATTTGGATATTTCTTTGCCTAGTAATTTGGAATTATCAGTTTCCTCAACCGTTAAGCGTAATTTGATCTGAGTTTCTAACTTCAATCGCTCTAGTTCAATTTCGTGTTGGCTATGACGTTGTCTCTTTTCTAATTCTTGTTTTCGTTGTTAGTCTTGTCAGCAAGGACTTCTAAGCGCAATTTTTCTTCTAATTCTCTTTTTCGTTGTGTTTCTGCAAGAGTTTCTAAGCACAATTTCTCTTCCATTTCTTCTTTCTCTTTTCAAATACTTTGTGAATTCCTCATTATAATCTGTATCTTTAACGATTAAGTCTTTAAGTTTCTTAACTGTCATTGAAGAATCAGCCTTTAGATCTAATTCTTCTGCGAGAATAAGCAATTCTCTACGTCCTTTAGCGAGGTAGGACATTTTGAATTTAATATGTGAAGAATTGAATAGAATTAATTCATTTCGAAATTTATTCTTTAACCGTTTTTGAGAAATAATAATAGCAAGTAATTTTAAATAAAAACACGCTGATTATAGTGCACAGCTTAATTAATTTGCTTAAATCTCTTTGAAATAGATTAATTGGGGAAATGATAAGACATTTCAACTTTCTTTCAAACTATTGTGATTCTTTGATTTATTTAAGTACTTTAAAAAAAAATTATTTATCTTATTATTCTGAAATCCCTTCGTTAAAATTTTCAACAAATTTAAACAGATCATGAGAGAATACAAAGTCATCAATTATTTTAGAAGAAACAGAGAATAAAAAAAAAATACCATTTATTTTGAGAATATACTTTTAGTTTGATTAATTAGAATCCACTAGTCTGCAAAACTTTTTTTTTTACAAAGTAACAAGTCAACATTGATTGCAAACTCATTGAAACTAAACAACGGACATTTTTATGCGAACGTTGTACACAATCTCATGGGAAAGGCAAAACTTTTAGGTTCACTGAAAGACGAAACCTCATTATTATTCGTCTATTCAATTTTGCGTCTAGGAATGTTGGCTGATTTGAAAAACCATCGCATATCAATTCACATTAAAAAAAAAAAAAAAAAGGATACTCCTGGATTTTAAAGCTTAAACATTACCATTTGAAAAATATATATGCACATAGAAAATAATACGTTTTAATTCACTTTTGATTCAGATTAATTTTTATAATTTAAAACTATGAAATCACAACACTATAGTTAAATATGTATATATATCAAATTTGAAAACATATGAAATAATGTTCGAAAAGATTTAATTTTTACAGTACCTCGGATCTTGCATTGAAACAAATGTAAACTTTCCCTATTTTTTAGCACTAACACTTTTTCACACTAAAATGCTTTGGATTT
The DNA here is from genome assembly GCA_019974015.1 of Nephila pilipes. Classification (NCBI taxonomy): domain Eukaryota; kingdom Metazoa; phylum Arthropoda; class Arachnida; order Araneae; family Nephilidae; genus Nephila; species Nephila pilipes. Next base: position 68,953 of record BMAW01061552.1, read on the forward strand.
TTTTAAATTTTTATATCTCTCAGGAGTCGACGTCCCGAAAAGAGCAGTAATTAACACACAGCATAGAAGATTATATATATGAAAATCACACGCATGAATGAAGAAACACACAATATACGAATGAAGTAATCGATGCATGTTGATGGTGATATCCTTTTTGTCGTAGCAGAAATCTAGTGCTGGATCCTGGGAACAAAATTCTATATATTCTTGCTGTAGATGATCGTTGATATCCGGGGATTTTCATCCGCATCTGAGGCCGATTTGCCGTTATTCTTGTGAGAAAAATGTGCCGATTCTGAGTGGAGCTGCAAAATTCTCCTTGTAGATGTACGTCTGGATCATAGTCAAATTTTATTCATTCGAGCCGGAAATTTTTTTGATCCTTGGGCGAGTGCCCGAAATTTGTCTTGTAATAGTTAATTCCGAACGAGGCTTACATTTTCTCTGTAGTGGGATGGCTGTGTTAATCGTGGTCGGAGTGCACATTTTCTTTTTATAGGTGTTAATCCTGGACGAGGTCATCAAAATATGTAGGACGTGGTGGTGTCTTTAGAGAACTAAAGAGAGTTCATTAGCATCTGAGTCTAGGGATTGCTGTCTTATAGCCGGATTCCTTGATGATTTTGACTTTTGTGTTAACAGATGAAGCAGCATTTGGAATTATCCTAATTATTTACTATTAGTTGAATTAATGATATATACATAGTTTCTATTTACAAAGACTTTTCTATTTAGGAAACTAGCTCTTTAAATACAGTTAGTGGCAATCCATATGCATTCTGGCGTTCAGATAATTACATTTCAACCGTTCCTGTTGAGGGAAGAGCGCTGACGGACGAGGAAAATTAACTAGCAAAATGGGGAAAAGAGAATGAAGAGGGGGCAGAGAACGATGTGCTTTGCGGTTTGGTTTTAATATAGGGAGCGTTGCATGAGCTAACTCATGATGCCAATTCATGGTGACATCTATCGAGCAAATGAGGAACTAGTTTTACATTATTGAAAATGTAATTAATAAATTGATAATTTGCCGGAAAATCCTACATACATACACATATATGATTGTTTCCAATAACTTTAATTGACGAGTAGTAAAGTTACCAAAAGTCACAGCATCAATAAGTCTGACTGAAGTTTATTTATTCATTTTTCATTAGAGAGAGGAAATTTCACAAGCAAATAATGAACGCCATTACATATAGAGATATACAATATACACAATTTAAGGAGATGAGAAGCACTGTTTCAGCCATCAAGACCGAAGTGAAAGAGAGAGAATCTTACCTTCTTTCAGATTTTTATGGAGAAATTTCTTTAGATCACGTGGTGATCACATGGTGTATGATGAAGGGATCTTCCAGGACTTTGGCTGAAATCAAAACGTCTAGTAGGAGTATTCCTACATGTCTGCGAGCCCGGGCAATGTTGATCCAGGAGATTTTATGAGCACGTAATTGTAGAAATTAAAGGATAAATTGGAATCATTTCAGAAAATGTGAATGAACTCTTTACTTCTGTGTTATAGAATAGGAAAAATTAGGAAATTAAATTATTTTTTCAATGAAATTGTTACAAATTTCCCCCCTTAGCAAAACAAGGATGTGCTTCAAGCCTTAACACATAACCATATCTTACAGGAGTGTCTAAGAAAAAATAAAATTTATATGGAGTTATACCCCAAAAAATTATATCTAAAAAAGAGTGATAACTAAGAATCTCTTCACTGTTACAAAACGCGTAAGAAATTTCAATGAATTGATCAAAATATTAAATGAAAAGGTAAATAAAATCTCCATGTTGTGTGTGGTATTGTGCTTAAGTATAACATCAGTTTGTTCAGTAGTAATTTTGTTAACGTGAATTTTTGAACCTATAAAAATACATAAATAACAAAGATGTATAGGTAGTATCTGGTAAATCAAATGACATAATATTCAACAAATATAAACTTTCAAACGAAGATTAATTTAAAATCTTCTACGTGACTCTCACTGATGACAAGAATTTGACAGTCTCCGAAACATTATTTACATATTTTTCTTCAAGCATCTCGGGGTTGAGAAATAAACTTACGCAAAATGAAGTTTGATGTTCTTTAACATGATTCAGAACTGCCAACAGGCATAGAAATGCAGATTTTAAAATTTTGTTTACAAATATTATGAATGAGATCTAAAAATTATACAAATTATTACAAATATTATGATTATTTTTTTACTATCCAAACCTACAACAAATTCTCGACCAAATCGATATGCCATATTAGCTGAAGAAATGTAGTTTGCTGAATAAAATCATTCCATACTTATTCGCAAGTCAAACGTTATACGTCTGACTTATTTTATATATTTATATATATTATTCATCATTTATATAAAATCCTCTATACCTTAAGATTCCGTACATGAGAAAGTCGTAAACCAGGCATTCTTGCATTGTAATACAAATCATCATTTAAAATTTAAATAGTATCATTAACAATTAAACATTTAAAAATTCCTTTTACTTTTATTACAAAACAAAACACATTTTTTGTTGGTGTTCATCTAAAAATTACATAATATTCATCATTATAGAATTTTCATTTCAAAATGAAATAGTATTCATTCAAAAAAAAATTATTTATCATTTCTCAATTAAGTATTATAAAAGAACGTGTTTCATTAATATCAAAAGTATATAAAATCTAAAATATTTCTTATCATATCACCACCATATTTACCAAAACAAAATTCTGCTTTAATCATATTTCATTTATTACACAAATAATAAAAAATCAATTTAGAGTTAAATTCAAAATTATTTCAATTGTATATCATATAATATCACATTCTTTGTAACTAAAACTTTTTGAAAACTACACACTTTTAAAACAGAATAATTCCAATACTTCGGTAATATACACAAAACATGATGTAATACTTTTGAACAAAAACCCTTAAAAGTACTTAATTAAGCTCCAAAATATATTAACTTTTTAATTTCATTAAGAGAGTATCATTAGAATACCAATAACAATATTAACTAAACAAAATATCAAACAATTATATCATCATATTTTTTCAAAAAAAATCCACACGAATTTTACATTTTCAGTTTTGGTATACCTTTATAACATTACTCCAAAAATATATGAAAAACCATGAAATATCAATACATCACAGTCATTTATTAAAATTGAAAAATATAATGCTTCTAATTACTTACTGAACATTATTTCAGAATTTTAGATGAAAATTTTCCAGGAATCTAGAAATTTCAGGAGATCTTGAAATATAATTTTCATTTGCTAAAATTATATTTCAAGGTCTCCAGACTTCTGAAATCAAGTTATATTTAGTGATGAGTAAATATAATGTTTTTGGAAGTAATATGTGACGCTATGTTTGGCAGAAGCTTAACAGTGAGTTGCTTCCTAAAACACCATTCCTAATGTCAAGTATAGGACTGTGTATCAGTTAATGGTGTGGGAAGTTTAATATTTATTAATAGGACCATAGACAAAATTCAATACTTGAACATTCTGAAAAATAATTTAAAGCAAAATACTGAAAATTTGGGTTAAGGATAAGTTTCATTTCTCAACACAATAATGATCCTAAGCATACAGCTAAAATTGTTCAATTGTGGCTGTTGTACAAGTGTAGAACGCACTTGCACACTCCACCACAATCACCTAATCTCAATATTAATGAAAATTTATGGTAACAGTTGCAAAAATCTGTCCAAAAGCCCCATATCACGAGTAAAGACCATTTAAAAACTGTTTTAAGAGAATCAATCAAGAGAAGATTTTAAATCCTTAGTGAAACAACCCAAAATCTGGTTAAATCGATGCCACGCCGTCTGGAAGTAATCATTAATTCGAAAGGATGTGCAACAAAATATTAGTGTAACCGATTATTATGTCATGACTGGGTTAGAATTTAAAAAAACACAAAGAAATCAACAGCAACTTGGGGTTAGTTAATATATATTTGATGACACAAAACAACACAGTTACAAAGACAGTATAAAACAATTAAAAGTAACATTTAGAGAGGAAAATTTTACAAGTTAACTTTAGTCTAGTCCAGGATTGGATAGCAAAATGGGAGACGCTAACTCCTCGAGATCGAAAAAACACTGGGCTGCAAGCTCACAACCTTGCCACATTGCCTTCCATCATGTGACGTCATCCACAATTCCGTTTTGAAGTTAGTGTGAGTTATAGGCTCCCCCTCTGGTTCCATTGACGTCTCGGCTCGGAACCAGGAGGTAATTTCTTGAGGCGTCCTCTTTTTCTTAGAGGAGCCACAGGTCCAGTGTCTCTTTCTACTCCAGGCTCATGATAGTCCTTTAGGGCAGAAATATGATAAATTCCAAGGACTAGGTTTGGGTTAGCCAGGTCGGCAATCTCATATGTTACTGGTGATCTCAAGGTGAGAATAAGGTAAGGACCTTCCATCTTTGAGATGAATTTCTTGCATCTGTTGTTCCGACTTATGGGATGAATGGTCACCCAAACTTTGTCACCAGGTTTGTAGTATTTTCATCTTCTTCGTTGATCGAAGTTTCCTTTCTGATGATCCTGTTTCTATTCAACTCTATCTTCGACATTCAAGATTAAATTGGTAAACCTCTTGAGATATGGGGTGATTTCCGGAACAAAGTTATCGTTGTCAATCACTTGTCGGATATCATGCCTGATATCGTCTGAAGTTCTCAACTGTCTTCCAAATTGTATATAGGTAGCTGTGTGCTCGCTGGTGTCATAAACTGAAGTATTCATCGCGAAACGAATTAGAGGTAACTTATCCTCTCCAGCCGAATGTTCTTTCCCCACCAGAATTGCTAATCTAGGCTTCAAATCGCGATTTTTTTCGTTCTAATGGGTTCACTTGTGGGTGGTAGACGGGGATGAGGTCTTGCGTAATCTCTAGAAAGTCACATGCATGTTAGTTGCATGACATCACTTACGAACTGTGGTCTGTTGTCACTTATTAGTCTTCGCGGAAGACCACATCGTAGGAATATTTCTTCGATGAGTATTTTAGCACAATTTTCAGAACTGGCTTTAGCAAGAGCAAAGAGTTTTACCCATTTGGTGCTTGTATCTCCTACAATAAAGATCCACCTCTTGCCAGTGGGAGTTTCCGGAAGAGGACCAAAGAGATCAATGGCCAGCATTTCAAACCTTTGTGCATATGCGGGTGTTCTCAAGAGTCCTGCTGGTTTTTGGGTTGTTGGTTTATAACGATTGCATTCCGGACAAGTATTAATGTAATCTGAGATGAAATTTTTCATACCTCAAAAGTAGTATCGGGATGCAATCTTCTTGTAGATGTTTTCTACGCCATAGTGACCAGCTGTCGGGGCATCGTGGTATTCTTGAAGGATTTTTTCTCGTTCTTGTGTAGGAACTACAAATTGAGCTTCTTCCTCTTCACTCTCAGGTGAATACCTGTACAAGATAGCCTGATTCTTTAAGTATCCACGACTGGTGTAGTTGGCAAAGTTTTCATCTTTGTCCATGCTTTTAAAGCAGTCAATGATTTTCTTCAGTTCTTCGTCCTCCAGCTGTCCCTATCGAATATCACTGGACTTCCCGGATGGCATGTCCACAGTGACAAAAGAAAGTGAAAGAAAAATCTCGATAAAATATTTTCTAGGCATAAATTCGTATTCAGACTTCAATTACTTTTTCGGGTCAGCTTCAATAACTTCGACTTTAAACATTTACCACAATTTTACTTTTTTTCTATTGAGTTGTATCATTAAATATATAACCCTTGAGCAAATTAATTGAAACGTACTAAGAAATTGAGAAAACGAAAAGAAATGCTATTTTATTGAAATATAAACAAAATTAAAAAGTTTTAGTACATTAATTATATGATCCCCATGACTCTTTATTAACATTTTAACATGATTTGGCATGGATTCCGATAATATTTTACAACCGTTTATAATATTAGAGTCCTTGTGCCACACACAAATAAGCGTCGTGACAAGCTTTTCTGTAGTTGTATAGTCCATAATTAATAGGCGATTCTTGCGTAAAGCCAAGATATTCTATATTGGGTTGATACCAGGAGAGTTTTTAGTCCATTCTAAAATCCAGATAAGGTCCTCAGACAGGGATTTCTTGACAATTTAGGACGTATGGAGATGTAAAATCTTGTTGAAAAGTTCCTGTTCCATTTCTTCAACTCTGGAAAAAAACGTTTTATTCGGAATAGTAATATATCTCTTAGAAAGCATCATACCGTCAACAGTCTGCAAGGTATCAACCTCATTGTAACCAAAATAACCCCAAAACCTCTTCTTTTAAGGGTGTTTAACAAATTAGTTAATGTGCAATCCCGAATACGTTCTCCTAGTAATTTCCACGTGTTGAGTTCAATGGCTTTGGATGAAAAAATGACTTTCGTCTCCAAATAGAACTCTCCAATTCTCGACTGTCTAATTCTTAAATTCAACGCCCACAAATAGCGCTTTTCCTTCATTCCTTGGGTCAGAAACTGTTTCTGCAGAGGAGAATATATATTCCATGTTCTTTTAAATCTCTATTAAGTCTTTCAAGGGCATCTTTCGCATTGTGTAAATAGAAAAGTATTATCTTTTGGTTTTGTTTCCTTTTTTCGGCTACATTTTCCTCTCCGCTTTAGAGATATGGATCCCATTTATTTACTTTGTTTATGACACAATTCCAAGTTTCAATATTAACTCCAACTATCTTCGAAATCTCTCTATAAATCTTTGAAGAATGTTTGGAGAGAGTAATAAACTTTGTACCCTTTCGGGGAGTTACATTCATCTCTGACAACAGTGAACTCTCAAATGATTTGATCATTACTAGAGCTCTCCTCTACGAAATTCCTGCGCATGCGCTCTCAGAATCTCTCTGATTTGTGGGAATTGTTGCTAGGCAAACGATCTATTAAACTCATCTATATTTTAACATATTTTAGTATGATTGTTGAAGAAAAGTAGGAATTATTTTAAATTTCACGAAAAAAATAGTTTCAATTGATATGCACAAGGGTGTAAATTGATATAAAATTGCCTGTATTACTGAACGTTTATCAGCGAACGCATTTGAGACATATCATTTTAACTGTTTAAAAAGTATCAGGTTATGAAATAGAGAATATTTTTGATAATTTAAATAAATATGATTCACGTGCTAAACAAATACTTATTTTTAAGAAAATTAAACATGACATTTAGCTCTAAGTGAAATTTTTTATTTTGATATCGATAGAGATATATTTCGCGAATTTCTCTTGTTATTGATGAGTACGGTATTGGGTGCATTCTTTTTCTTTCGCGTAATACGATTGAGAAACTTTGATATTTAGTTTATTTAATGATTTTTCACGCCGATTGGTACTAAAAACTTAAAATTTCAGTCACTTATGAAAATTATTCATGAATACTATATAAAAATGACATTTTAGATATTATTTTCAGAACGTAGTAAATATATTTATTTAGTTAAAAGTATTAATTTTTACTAAATAGCCATATATCTTGCATTTTTTGGTAATAATAATTTTATATATTTAAATTTTACAGTATGTTCAAAATTACAATATCAACAAAACGAAGAAAAATTCAATAAATAATATAAATATTTATCTAATTAAAAAAGAATATTTTTAAAAATTGTAGACATATTCTTTGCTCAATTTAGATGGATTTCTAAGTAAAATACAATTGTGCTCCAAACTCTATCTGGCATTTTTTTTTTTCCTCAATTGTATTTAGTTATGACAGAAATAATCTAAAAATTGTTTTAAATTGACTTAAATACTGAAAAGTTTCATGTGTTTGTTATTCATAATGTAATAACTTGAAAATTACAAATTTTGTTGAAGAAAATAATGATAATAGTTGAGTTAAGATTTAAAACTTTATACATCTTACCGATGTGACATACTATTATTTTTTAGTTTTATATGAGAGTTTAATCGTTTCGTAGGATTTAATGTAACTTCTATGAGATGAAAATCATCTATTTCATATTTTTTTTAGAATTAACTCAGTACTTTAGAACGTAGAAAATCATAAGTTTATGATTAATGATTCAGAGTGTGCTTCTTTTTTTGGACATTAATTTAATTCCTATATTAGAGAAATAATTAACTAAAAACATTTCAATCACATTTGTATAAAGTAGTTCAAAAGACTTGAATTCTTATTACGAAGCAGGGTCTTATTTTCTGTGTACTAATGTTAGAAAATATTTACCATATAAATTTTTTTCTAGATCTATGACACCCTAGTGAACATTATGTTCGAGGGAAAAGAATAAAATTCTTAATTTCAGTATTACAAAATATGGGCTCAAGAATGATGTATGAAACAATACGCCAGATTTCCCAGTTAGGGTTACAGTGACAACACTTCAAAAATTTCAAATGACATATACTGTTTGTCCTTGAAATAAAATTCTTACAATAAAACCTTAAAATGGAATTGAAACCGTACTTGTGGTGAAAAAATATCGGCTTTAGTCAGAAATTTAAAAAAAAAGGGGGGGGGGGGGGGGAAACAACCGATAAAAGACTCAGAAGAGAAATAGGAAAGAAAACATTTTTACGTTTCTTAAATTTCCAACGTGTCCATTTCCAAACACGTACCGTGTGAAGAGGAATCTGTTGAATCTCAATTGCGATGTCGTCTCTCATTTTAGACAAAGCTTGCGGACTGGATACGTACACCAGAGTATCTCAACATTTCAGTAATTAAAATCCAATGTTCCATCATACATTCAAAGTTCCTACCATATAATATCACTGCACACATTAATAAAGTAATGTGAGTATTTTGATTCTAAAGCTACCTGAATTATGTACAAACCTTACAAACTCCCCCAAATAGTAAATTTATTGATCTTCGGCAACATCAATCTACTGTATTGATCAATTCCACAATCAGTTCCTCTCTTTGCTTCCCTTCTTATGTCTTCCATATGAGACATTCTTGCAGCATCGCGAGAAGTTCCAATTTGTATCGGACGTTCGGGAACATTTATACTGCACCTCGTTCAATTCCCGCAAGTTCCAGTAGAGTCGATCCTTCTAGGACTGTCGAATCTAATGTGAATGCGCATGTTTTAAGCACGATATGAAATACTCACGGCAAAGGATTCATACAGAATCATGGATAAATTTTTAAGTGGTCGTAAGGGAACATTAGATAATAGTGAAATATTAACAAGTGCGCAGACGAGCGTGATTTCGAAAATAAGATCAAGAACATATTCTCAAGAATACTTAATATATTTACCAGAATTGAAATAAATGCAGTTTAAGCACTCCCGTGTATCATCTGCTCAAATATTTTGGTAAATAGTCAATATGAAACCTAATAAACTCAAGCTACATTTGGAAATGTTTCATAGTGAGTGCATTAACCAATCCTAAGAATTCTTTGAATTCACATTAAAATCATATGAGAGAAAAGCAGAAATAATTTCTTAAAAAATCTTTTGAAATGAAATGTGTGCTTGACACTTTCAAATAAAAAAAGACAGATGTAAAAATCCTCACGCCATTGGTGAAAAGCTTATTTTGCTTGCAGCAATTTAATTTAAAGAAACTATGATGGAGATAATTTTGTCAAGCGATTGCAGTTCATACCTTTATCAATTCATACTGTTATCAAATACCTATCAAATTGGTGACATAGCTTAAGATGTACAGGATCAGATTTTCGGGAAAACGGGTGACACATTTTTTAAAATTCAACTTGATGAGGGAACAGATAGTGATAAAATTGTACATTTCTTATCCTATGCTTGATATTGTGATGATATCTCAGCAGTAAAAGAATTAATCTTTTGCAAATCATTAAAACTCAAAACAACAGTGCTCACAATATTTGCTATGTTAAAGGATTTTACAAACGAAGAAAACATTGAGCGGATTAATTTCATCGGAATATGCACCAATGGTACTCATTCAATGTCTGGAAGATTGAGAAGTATACAAGCACTGGTGAAACAAAAATGTCCTCATGTCTGAATATATTGCATAATTAACAGAGAAGCTCTAACTTCCAAAAAAATTATTTTCGGTCTGAATATTGTAGGAAAGGCAATTAAAACAGTATTAAATTATTTAAAATTGAGATCCCTAAAATCAAGAACCTTTCGGCTGTTTGTAAATACATAGGTGCAGTACATTCAGCATTAATATATTATAGCGAAGCAAGATGGCTATCGCTTGGGGAATTTTTGTAACGTGTTTATGAATTAAAATATGAAATAACCAATTTTCAAAAAGAGGAAAGCAAACCAGAATCCTATAAGTTTCAAAATATTTATGAAATGACGTTTTTGGTCAACATATTCGAAGAATTAAATATCTTGAATCTTCACTGCAAGGAGCAAATACTCATATGTTGGATACGAGGGATAAAAGTATTAAGTTTTGTAGGAAACTAGAATTGTGCAGTAGAAATTTAAAGCAAAAACCTATAAATGTTTGCAGGTGTGGAAGAATATGTCAAAACTTACAAGGCTGACACGAGAAAATCGATTCTATAGAGTTTGAAAATCATTTAATCATGCTAGTATAGAAGTTCTTTAAAAAAAAGTATTTTCTTGCGGACAACAACAAGGTAGCAATTTGTGAGGGGATCCATTACAAAATACTCCCCAAGGTCTCTCAGCTGCCGAAGATTCATAGAATTCAGGAAAAGTAGTGAAATCAAGATAATCCAGAAAAAAAAAATCACTCTTTCAGTTTTGAGCAAGCGTGGATGACGAGTTTCCTGCAGTCAAAATAAAAACATTTCTTATACTATTATCATTTTTAATATCCTACTTTTGTGAAACAGGTTTTTCTGCCATCGCTGCTTTGAAGGCAAAATATAGATCTCAGCTAAATATAGAAAAATAACTCAGAATGTCTGCTTCTAATATGAAGCCTTCCTTCGAAAATTTTGCTCTGCAAGTACAATCCGAAGGGAGTAAATAATTATCTTTATTTATTTTTTTTTAAAATTTAGTAATGAAATGTTTATTATTAAATATATTGTACAATACTGATACAAACCGTTTTCTAAGAGGAAATGTAAATTTTACTTTTTATTATGTCAGAATTCGTTTTGTTTTGCCTTTACTTCAATAAAGTAATCAATATTTTAATAATGTTTTCTTTTCTGGATGTTCCCATCCTCCATTTATTATTAAATTAACCACTCACCGGGCGCTCTTCAGAGTTTGAGATCGTTTGCGTGCACTTTGAATTTCAGGTAAACCTAAAATCAGACATCTATTGAAGTGGATAGTGTGACCTTTGCGTCCATGTAAACATGAAATGGAGAAAGATGATACTGTCACTAAAAGGTTGTATTAACAAGTGTTTTGCAGAACATCCTACATGTGGGGAAGCAGAAGCTTGCATCTACACGACTTCAGAAAGAACTGTTCAAGGTAGAGAATCGAGAGTCACGTAATTGATGAACTTTGGTTTATAACAAGCTCTTGGTAATACGTTCGCAGACGTTGACAGCTATCTCCTCAAAAAGGTATAGGCCCAGGATGAAGGTAAATGTCATCACGCACCACCACGTCGCATATCAAATTTGGGGTCACTTCATTTTGATTTGAATCCCTCTACTGTACGCAGTTATTAGATTAAAAGTTACTCGTCAACGAGAAAAGTGTTTTGTCTGTTCATTGAATGCGTAAAGGCTATCCGCTATCAGTATCATACTAAATGAGTTATTCTTTCTTAATATCCAACAATAATTGATTGTCCTCCACTTGTAGCAAGTGAACACGCTGAAACCGGGAGAAACATTTCGATAATAAAGCGCAGAACTTAACAGACCAAAAAATTCTACACATCCAGCATATGTGAAACTCTACGTTCATTTACACCGTAGATACCACGTATCGCTTGATGTACGTTTGTAATGAAAATTCTGACTTTCTATGTCAAATAAATTCTTTATTTTCTGGTTCTACCGACTGATTTTTCAAAGCAAGAGACAAAACCTGTTCAGATCTTTTCCTAAAAGGGTTGGGATAAGTGAAAGAAATCGAGATAAATATCGTACTGCCACTATACAATGCAAAGCATTCTACATTCTGCAACAACCACAACAGGAACAGAAGCGTATCCAATATGCATGTATAAACATATTCATCGAATTTGCGCATTAAATTCCGAAAAGCTTGCTTAATACACAAATGTCGTCGCATTCTGTGGCTTGTACAGTTGAATAAAAATGATTCTATGATCTTGATGTTTGAAAAATGAGAAAAAGAAAAATAGTTTGACATGGAAGAGTCGAGAATAGAGAAGGATCGCTAGCGTATCCTGAGAGTGCATCCCTCGTGTTTACCAAAGACAGTAAACCCCATGAGAAAGAAAAAGAACAGTAACGTATCTCGAGGATGTAACACACATTGATGAGCTCTATGGCTTTCCATAATGATTAAATAATATGTTTTCAAAACTTCAATGATTATCAACTACTTCAAATAATAAAACTGTAATTTCTTTATAAAATGGAATGTAGTAAATATCCTTTTCAGCGTGTATAACATACCTCCTCCTTTCTAAAGCATAAAATCTCTTTAAATTTCTTTAACAGCATTTAAAATTTTCTTCTAAAAATATTGTAAAAATTTTTAAAAAGTAAAACAAGCTCGAAAATGGTGCAAAGAACGTATTTTTTGAAAATCCAATCAATATAAAAGGTATAATCGCATTTAAAACTTTTTAATGTAGCAGAATTCGAAACAAAGAATTTTTTTTATGTAGCGGAGCTTGAAACGGATGTAAGAAATTCTTTTTTTTTAAAAAAAATACAGTTATTATAAAAGTTTGGGTGGTTTTATTAACGTCGCACAAAAAAGCAACATGAGGGCTGTTGGCGACGAAAGAATTTCGAACCTCGGTCAAGTGACGAGGACGACAGCTGAACTGACACTCCCTTCTCCTAACTTCTACTCCACGCCAACAGGGGGACTTTGAGCCCCAACAGATTGAACGTGCATCAACTAAGGCTACACGACGGGTATTCAGTTAGCATCAAGGTTCGAACTTACGACTCAACGAAAACCGCTAGTCGCGACCATAATCACTACATTATTAAGTCCACGTAGTAAAAGGTTAATTGTATTTATAACTTTTTTATGTTGAGGAGGAAAAGGCCTTATCTACCTCTTTAAAATGTCATCATGTATACGTCATACATATATCGTCATCTATTAAGTAACTCGCTTATAAACATTCAAACCATTAACGTCCTCAGAAGCGATCATAAAACCAAAGTGATGGAAATAGTTCTCACTAATATTCTTCTTCCCCACCATCGCAACATCACAAACACTAAGTGGCTCAAATATCAAGAATTTCTCTATAATAACCTCTCCGGAAAGTAGAAAATTAGCAATACCAATGATCGAGATGAAGTCATTAATGCACTCATGAACAACATCAAAATTGCATTTAACTCTGCAGCACCTCCAAAAATATCTCCACACCGCACCTCAGGCCTTTCCTGAATATCCACAATCCAATTAAAGATAAAAACAGAATAAGAAATTGGTAGGAAATCCACTATCCCCCTCACAAAATCGAACTCAAAAATTATTTAATTTCAATTATTTAATTAATTTCACTTTTTGTTAAACTTGTTTCATTTTAAGGCTCCTGTCGACACGCCACCACGAATTTCCCTACCTGTGGAATAAAGCGCATTTTAAAGAGCATTAAAAAAGGAAGGCTTCTGATTAGTTACTTTTTTTTCTGATTTTTGTACTTTTAAATTTTTATTAAAGATCTGAAAACTTGCACCCGGAGCACTAAATAAATCTACTTTGAATAATCGGACAAAAAAAAATAATTCCACAGAATCCTTCCTTTTTTTATGCTCTTTCTAATTCATTTTTTTTAAAAAAAAATTAATTTATTTCGCTGCTTGGAATTTGTTGAGACAGTAAAGTTTTTTGTTTTGTTTTTATTAACGTCGCAGTAGACGCAACACGAGGGCTATTGGCGACAGACCTCGTAATTATGAACTACCGTCAAGTGACGAGGATATCTGAGCTAGCACCCCCCTCTCCTAACATCCACACCACGTCAACGGGAGGACTTTGGGCCCCGAACAGATTTAATATGCATCAGCCCCGGCTACACGGCGGGTCTTTGGCGGCCAAGGATGGAACCCGCGATTGAACGAAAACCGCCGGCCGCGAGTCCATGACCTTGACCACTAGGCACCGTGGCCCTGAGACAGCAAAGTAAACAAGGAAAGAGAGGAAAGAAAAATTAAAAGTCCCACCTCAGTGCTCAAGGATACATGGTAAAGTTCTTTGACAAAAGGAGATTTAGGATCCTTAGGGAGGAAGTTAGCCGATTTCTAGGAATTTTGTAGTTGATGATCTGAGAATTTCTCCTTTGAAGCTTTATTTACAGTTGCGTAATATCCGTTGAAAGTTTGTCTAGCTTACTATACAGATATCTATGTGGTATTTCACAGCGTTTAAAAAGTGAGCTTCATACACGATTTCTTAAAAAAAGAAGTAATCCTTCATTTCTTATGCTATTTTTACTAAGTATTTAAAAAATATATACTATCCAAATTACTTTATTAATTATTAAAATGAACAATAGATATTTTAGATACATTTTGAATATACCAGAGGAGATATTGTAAATCTGTTATGCAACATTCTTTGTTTGTACCTTTAGAATTGAAATTCAAGTGCAAAACACGAAAGTAACACTTTTATTTCAATTGATACAACTGTATATACTTATTCAAGAGATTACCCACAAAATATTTTAACTATATTTAAGTTGAAAGATTGAGTGACCATTTATTACTCTTTTTTCAAAACTCCATTTGTAGGAATAAGATTGAAATATATCGAATTTTTATGATTAAATGAAGGATATAGAGGAAAAAAATTATTCTGGTTCTCAAATATGTGAACAATTTTACATGAATAATACATTTTTCAAGAACGGAAACATTATCTTACTGCATTGAAACAGTGTATAGAGTAGCCGAATGGTTATGCTCACTATTTTGTGTCTAGCCATGTTTTAGTCAAGCCGAGTGTTTCAGTCCTATTTTCCTAGAACCGCCACCATGTTTCAAATTTAAGAACAATAAATTGCTCTCATGTTTCTTCCAATTGTGACGCTATTAAATAATCAATCCTTACAAATTTTGTTTTCAGAATTCGATCTCGAATTAGCTTCCCTCATCTCTTTAGTCTAATATCTAATGCAGAATGAAAATTATTAAATGGATATTATATGAATAAAGCTGTGCTAATAAATATTATCCACCCAAAGGGCTATTGTTTTATATACCCTATAAATGTCGTACCAGTCCACTTTTCAAAAATTAACTTGTTTTTTCGTACATATTTTATGTCTGCTTTCGCCAGCAACGAACTTAATTTTCAAAAATACATCATAATAAATTTCTCCTGAATTTTTTAATCGATTGAAATAAAATATATGCAATATATGTTTGATACCTGCTTTCACCACTAATGAACTCAATTTTCAAAATTATATCACCATAAATTTCGCCCAATTTTTTTTATTGGATTGATGGGAAACAAATGTAAAAATTAAGTATTTTATTTACTTATCTATTTATGTATTACTTTAAATCATATGTAAACTGGAATTAAGGTATGACTGGAAATAAATAACATTATTCAGAATTTTATGTTGTGAGGCAGCCTTTTTTTTTTTTTTTTGCCCCGGAAAATTCTATAATACTCTTTTTTTTTGGGGTGCGAGGGGGGCTTCCTTCTTAGAATGTCTTGCGGTCAAATGATTTTAAAACTGATTTACAATTATTAGCCACCAAAGGGGCTATTGTTTTATGTGGATCCACCTTGTTTGGTTGATTGGAGATTGAGTGGGCAAAGTCTTTTGATTGACATAAATTTATAATTTAAGGTTGATTTAATTATTTTTTGAATATAAATGTAGATTAAGATTATATGAAGTATCTTAGAATATTGCTTCCCCATAAAGTTCGTAAAATAAGTTACCATATTTTATGTCTTTTTTTTTTTTCCGTATTAAATAGCACTATATTTTTAGAAAAATATGATTTATTAAAGGTTAGATTTTGTTATTTATTTGTTTGCATTTATGACGTACAAGAGTAACATGGTGAACTTTTTAGCGACTGACTCAAAAAATTTACACAAGGTAGTTATGATAAAGATAACGATACCTGATACTGTACGTTCATTGTCCCATTTCTAGTTTCTTTGCCTATGATTTGGAAATAAAATAAAAAATTTGTATCTTTTAATACAAATATTTGACATGCATACTATTCTGTTTGTACATTTATAAGCTTCTATGGTGAGTTTTTGATGCATATATGTGATGTTAATGATACTGTAAAGGGATTACCTGTAACAAACTAAAATTATCATTACCTTAATTTTTGTAAGTCTATTATATATCAGAGGTCTTCAATCTGGATTCCGCGGAACCTAGGCTTCCTTGGAACTTTGACAGGGGTTCCGTAAGGAATTACTATTTTCTTAATCAAAGCACCAAAATTTTAGTAAAATTTTTATAATACAAGTTCGAATTCTTAATGCAGTTTGCTTATAAGAAATAAGTAATAAATAAATATATTTTGGATAAAACAAAATCCTAAATTTCATAAAAGTCACGTGCTTTAAATATATTCACACATTAATCGAGACATATTAGTCTCCATTATATGGCTCACTTGGCATTTCGGATTAACATAAGAGAAGAATATCCTGAAATTGTCAAAAGAGCTGTAAAACATTTAATGTCATTTGTTTCAACCTATGTGTGCGAAAACGTTTTCTCCTTGTACGCTGCGACAAAAACAAAATGCAGAAACAGATTGGTTGCTGAACAGGACGTTAGATTGCAGATTTCATCAATTATTCCAGATGTTAAAATACTTTGAAATAAAAATAATCACAGCCAAGGCACTAAGAATTTTCTTTTTTATGAATTTGTTTTAATTAATAATATTGTTGCTTTTCTTAAATGATAGAATACATTTTAGAAAAACCAAAAAACACTACCTTTGAATTCATTATCTTATTAAAAAGTTTGTGTTGTGATAAAAAAAAAAAAAGATGCAGTAAGAATTTTATAAATTTGAGTGGGATAAAATTTTGATATACTATTTTTTCCGCACTTTGATCAAGAGGTTCCTTCAAGAAAAGGTTATGCTTAAAGGGTTCCCAAAGTGTAAAAGGTTGAATACCCCTGTTATGGATAATTGTTTCACTAAAAATAAAAATTGTGCTAAGGTAATGATCTTAAAACTTTTGTTTTAAATATGAGAGTAATCCAAATAAAATCTTGTAAAAAAATAAATGAAAAGTATATATATATAAATGTGTGTGTGTGTGTAGGAGTTTCCAGCTAATTATTAAAGAATTAATTTTATTTTTCAATGTACTATAAATCAGTTCCTCCGAAACTCGATAGATGGCACCACGAATCAAAATTATGTGATAAGCTCATGCAGCGCCACCTATTCCAGAACAAAACTGAGTGACACTTCTTTCTCGCTCTCATTCCGTCTCTCTTCTCCTTCGCATTATCCGCGTCGGAAGTAAACTCCGAAAGCCAAAACATTTCAGCACCCTTCGCCGGAAAGGATTAAATGAGGCAGCCACCTATTTTGCTAAGATGAACTGGTCAATTCGTCATCAACTATTGTAAAGACATTTCACTCTCCATCATATCTCCTAATAAACAAGTAAAGATACTGTGAGCCTCATCATTGAATTTCTACAAAAAACACATGGAATCCGGTAATGGAATTACCCCCTAGACAACCCTTTGCATAAGAGCCAACCATCGTAAATTCGGGATGTATAATCTCATCACCCCACAGTCTCTCTTTCTCTCTATATATTACAATCTGTGTCTTTTCGATATAAAAATCAAACTCCTAATAAAAGCAAGTGCTTTAATATAAATTTTCTTTCCTGTTGGTGCATTTAGAGTTGGGTGCAAAATTATCAAAAACATTCTAATAATTATTTCAATTAATACAATCACATACATTACAACAGGTTGTTCTGACCAGGTATTAGCTTTTTAGTCACCCAAAGGGAATTTATTATATTTGAATCAATTTTGGAGAAGCAGATCACTTTTCAATTTTTAATCGGTTGCTTCAAATTTAACTACATTTAGTTAAATATATTCAATTTAATAATAATTTATTGTTTCCTTTAAATTTAATATCGGAAAAGCTTACTGTTTTCCCTTTCTAGATATTTCGTCGTTTTCTTTAATTCTTATATTTAATTGAGTAATTTAATAATAATTACAAAAAAAAAAAAAAAAAAAAAAAAAGGAGCACCTTGGGTGGCTAAATCTGATCTTTGCATTGAACTTTTTACTATATAAAACTTTGGAATATTTCCTATTTAGTATACGATGAAGATATTTCTCTAGCATTGTCGATCTTTTATAAATCAAGAGATATGATTTTTAAAAACATGAATTAGTAGAAACGGATTTTTTAAAATTAGGTGTGAAAAAAGGAGCAAAAAAAAAAAAAAATTATCGAACGTGAAGAATGACTATTTTTGAAGCAATGAAAGAGCCAGCTTCTCCCTAGTTTGGGATAGCTTTCAAATACGATACACATACAGAGTTAGAGAAATCCCAGATTTCTGTAAACTCGAAATAAATACATTGCCAAGTTTTAGCTTTCAAATACTTGGAACACGGAAGGGCAATATAGTCTCACGAGGGAAGAAATCCATTGAGTTGCTTTATGAGGGCGAGGAGCAACCATAAGCAAGATTCCTTATCCCCCCCTCACTAATGGGGATGTAATAGGACGACAAAGATCAAATTACTCTCATTTTCTCTAGTTTTGAAAGGGGGTAAGTTAGGGAAAGAATCGTGTGCCGATTGCGGGTGGGGAAACAAGTCGCAACACTTGCTTTTTTCAGCCTGTCTGGAGGAAATATTTATTATACTGTGACATCATATTCAAAGTTCATGATAGCTGTCAAAACATAAATATAAGATAATGGAAAAAATTAGAGCAAAATTGAAAAAAATTAAAAGCATCTAAGAAGCTCACAAGTTGAAATCAAGCGAAATAATGAAAATTAAGAAAAATAAAGCTTGTAATTTTTCTTTTTTTAGAGAACTATTTACTTCTGATCCATCTGACCAATACTGTATGAGTACTTTGTCAGCACTAAGTAACGTCCCCCTCCCAGTAGAGGGAGCTTTTATCGAATCTTACTTTCGGAATCACTTGAAGGGAGCCTTAATACATAGTTATAAAAGTTACGCTTTATTTTTTAACAAGATGCAAAGAAAATCAGTTGATGATCATGTGTGTATTTAATTTAAATTGTTTCGCATTTTAATCAAATGCTTCTTTCTTTTTATCATACCATTAATCAAAATCCTAAAAGAATATTTTAGAAAGATTAAGAAAAGAAGAAAAAAAATTTTTTTTTTCAATAAGAGAACGAAAAAAGTTTAAACAATTATTTTTAATTATTTAAACTATTACATGAATTAGATTATTTTAACTGAAATAAAATTTTATGCTAGTTTGAAATTGAGTCAAATTTAATTTCAAGACAAAATATCGCAAATGAATAGAATAAATTCAGGGCCAAATAATATTACAGTCATCAAGATGACGGTTTTGTAACACACCAAAACAATTTTAATATGTTTCTATAATAAACTTTTCTATTTGGATGTAAAATGTAAAGAATTTTCATTTTTATAAGCTTACAATTATTCTTACTCAATATTATCCTAAGAAATATTATGCATATGTTGCATTTACTTTTATTTTTCACACAAATAAGTGTATCAAGAAATGTACAACTATGTATTGAGAAAAAATGTGGCCAATTTTCTTCCTATTTTATTAGTAAATATATTTAAAATACTTAAGAGTTATTTTAAAATTCTCACTATATAATACTGCCAAAAAAAAAAAAAAAAAAGATGCAATCATAAATTATTTTTAAAATATAAAAAAAAGATCTAAATCATTATGAGATATGATAAATAAAAGACTATCTCACACAAATACTATATACTTTTGCCACACTGTTTCTATACTTTTACCATATTGTGTTCTTAAAATTCAGAAATATAAAAACTTACAGTTTCTCACATTCTTGTCCTAAGAATTTAAAGTTTAATCAGGATTTAAACATTGATAAAACGTGATACACATTATGCAAAAAGAAAAAAAAAACCCATTAAATATAAATTAACAAAAACCTAATTTTTGCTTTTATCATTATTAAATGATTATTATACATGACAATTTCTAAATAAAAATAGTTTCTTAAGTATTGAATACTTAATTTCAATTGAAAAAGCTAATAAGATTTCCAAGTTCACTGAAAATCAGACAAACAAAATTGTATATGATTTTGTTAAAATGTTATACTTTCACCTTACCATGCTCTTATTTACAATTCAACATTAATAGGATTTAAATATAGATATTACTGAAATGTATATTTTCTAAAAACATCATGTATCTGATGAATATTACCCACAAACATTTTAATACAACTTAAAATTTTTAGAGAGAAAATTTAATCAATTCTTAATTGAATTTAAATATTGTTCAAATGGCAAGTTGTTACTCAATAAAATAATGTAATAATATCTTGTGCATTTGTTTGACTAGATAAATTGAAAATTTTAATAATAATTGGATAAAAAATGTAATAATTCTCTTCTAATTGGATGTAAAATGTAATGAAATTTCATTTTTGTAAACTTCGAATTTTAGCTAGCTGCTCACTCAATACATTCTCATCTGGGTTCACATCTCTGGAATGAGTCGATATTACAAATAATGTCTAAATATATTTTAAATTTGGTTGATACAATTTTTTCTAATAATGTCTTTCACTCTAATAAGATTGAAAACTTTAAAGAATTTTTTTCAATGACAACGACAATTTTTTTTTATCCATTTAACATATTGCAACCTGGCTAGCACTTAAGCACTTCCCAGGTATGTATTATTTTGTATTTGAAAAATTTATTTCCTAAAAGTTCAAATAAAAATTGATATTGATCAATCAAGATTATTCTTCCATCATGAACAAAAAAATTGATAAAATTACAAAATTTGCTAAGGCTTAAAAATAATACCAAATAAAAATAGAGAAAGAGACTAATTTTTTTTAAAGTGATAGTCTTAAAAAGTAGACGGTTGAAGCAAAATTCCATTATAGCTGAACAACATTAGTTCAAACTTGTGTTGCTTTTCACAAATATAACTTACCTATTACTTTTTACAAACTTGAATGCATCAGGTCTTTCACAAATGTGATGCAATTATAATGCAGATAAAGTCACCACAGATGGAAATCCCATCTAGCATTATCTTCATATCAAAAACTTCTGGTATGCAAGAGTGTCCCCAGGACTCAGTTGATTGATTCTCATAACAGATTAGAAAACAACCTAGAAAATAAGAGCTATTCAAAATATTTACTAAAGTAATACATCATATGAAAACTTGGTTTATATCCACCACTTTCCATGTCACCCAGGAAGTATGGTGAGTGAACACATTACCCCTTTTTTCCTAACAGGAAAGGCGGGTTCCCCAATAGATATATATTCCTTTTGCTTTAAAATTCATACAATTATTTTTAATATACAAAATAACGGATTTTTAATAGTATACAAATGAAATAATTAAAAATCTACTTGAATAAACTTACATAGTGTATATAATTCTGCTTGCATTGATAACAAGTATTATTATCATCTGATTCAATATATTTAATATTATTTAAGCAATTACTTCAATAGTATCATGCATGTACCTTCTAAATTCATTTATATAAAAATTATCGTTTCTCTGCTTAATATCCTATTTGTAAAATATGATATAAAAACACCACAATTCATACAATCAGTTTGTTTCAGATGAATAGGATATGAAATATGCCAATCTTGTTCATGATGTAACAAAGTATTTAATGTTCTTCTCCATAAATTTATTAATTTAGCATAACTACATTCATTTCCGAAACCTAAAGGATCATAAAAATATAATTTTTTAACACTTAACTTAGCCACTAATAAAACCCAATAACAAGACATATTAATGAGAATGAATTCTGCATTCCTAAGTTGGTTAAAATTAAAAAAAAGTTAACACGATTAAAACCTCTTTCCAGAACTTGTGAGTGATAACATCTAGCTGCATTGGAATCTCTACTTTGTATGGTTTTTAAATTGAATGCATCAATTATACTATTGTAACGCAATCCTTTACAATTTTTTTTTTTTTTTTTTTTTTTTTTTAAAGAATACTTATTTCCTCATTAGATAAATAAGTATCCAATGATTCCACCTCATAAAAATGCAGTTTAATGTCTTCAATATGTAAAACTACTTAACTATAATCAGATATATAACTAATTTGGGGTGTAAAAGATCCGGCTGGTTTTCAAAACAGTTTAGTTTAGCTTTTTATTAACATCACAATAGAAGCAAAACAAGGACTATTAGCAATGGACCTCGTAATTTTGAGCCACAATCAAGTGACGAGGATGAAACTGAGCCGGCATCCTTTCTCCTAACTTCCACACCACTCCAACATGTGGTTTTCTGAACAAGCCATTTGCATTACATAATACTGATTGCTTTAATTTTAAATATTCCTTTGCTTCTTTCTTGACAATTAAAGAATATTCCAAAGCTTTTCTCTTCAATTTTTTTTTAACTGTACTAGTACACTTAAATGTATACTGCTTGTTTAAATGCTGATAGGGAGACAGAGGCAACTAAATAATTTTTTATTTTCATTTCCCCATTTCTTTCTGCTACTGATTCACACATTGAAACCATAGGTTTTTAATTGCTATTTAAGAGTTTAATTGTTATTAACAGAGTACCTTTGACAAATTTATTTTGCAATAAACGACTTAACTTAGCAAGTAAAATACTCGTTTTTTACATCTCTCTTTCTTCATTGAATATTTCTTTAATTGCAGAATCAGTGCAATTTTCTCAACAAGTAACTGATAGAACAGAATTAAGGTCATATTTCTTTATCTTCAATAATTCCATCATTAAAAACACCATCACAATATGGAAGTTCTCAAACACACGAAGATTGAACTTTAAGAATATGTTTACATAATGGATGATTATTCAAGCATTCACAAAAACACAAATGCAAGAGATAAACATGATTGTTTTGTACATCTACAGTAGCATTTATCATGATCTGGACATTCTTCTACAGTCTTTTTAACTTTATAAATTACATCTCCATTAGTTTGCGATTTCCCTACAAAGAATCTAACACCTTCACATAAACATCTCTATCAGGAATTTCTAATCCAGTATTGTGCCATTTATGATAAAATGAAGGATAAACACTTGGGTGAGTGCCAATTATTATTTTATATTGATAAGCTACGTATGTATCGTTTTCTAATTTTAATAAAATATCAATCAGATAATCTATTAGATGATTAAATTTGCGCTTAAAGTAGTTGGTTTTTAATTTATTATGAAATGATTCACAGTACATATTTGTATCGGTATATGCATACGGAAATTGACAATACGACATATACCATAATTCAGCTCTACCATATTAATTATCATTGAAATATTTTATGAATGCTGGTTCCTTACCATCAAATGCAATTCTAAAATTATCCATATTGTTTTTAAATCATTTCCACTAAAAGAACTTCCAAAGAGGCATAAATTTTATTCTTCATTTCCAAACTGAAATAGTTAGCTGTTTTTTCAAAGCACGATGGAGATGCCATTTGCAATTTAGATGTTTAAATTCATCGCCAAATACTTGTTTAAAAGCAGGACCTGTTATTTTATCATCATCAGTCATAATGCAACTAAAATTTAAGTTAGGAACTCTCTCTTTCATGCTGTCAAATAAAGAATGCATAGTTTACATACCTAATTTATTTGTGATAAAATGTGCAATTGGATAACCTATTCCATATTCATCAGATATGATTAAATTCATTAAATAGAAATTATACTCATTGTTTTTGCGAATTGAGTTAATGCACATATTATTACAGCTTTTTACCTTCATTTCTTTTTGTTTATCTGTTTGTAAGCCAATTACTGATGAATTATTTGGCAATTTTTTTAAGCTTGTAGAATTTGAAACCATATCTTGTCCTTGAGGTTTATATAAAAGAACACAATTATAAAGTTCATTTTGCAATTTATTAATAATAATACCTACCAAAACAGCATCTTTTTTATGGGGCAGTGAAAGTAATTTCAAAGAAATCACGTAATACTATAAGTTATTTTTATTAGTCAAAAAGGATTCTTTAACAATAGTTATTTCAATCATTCCTCATTTCTCTGTTTCCACAAGCATATTCCAGTACTTCAGATTTCTCGATATACAATTGAAGGTTAGCTTTAATAAATTCCCAATAATTCTTTTTAATTCATTGAAATTTTATGTTTTGTAGCTTAAATTCATGATTATGCTTTGAAAAGTACTTAACAATGATCTTTTCATCTGTCTTGCAAACAATAACACGAGCAGGACATTCAGTCAGTGGTATTAAGCCTTTGACATATCTTCGACTAGTTTTCCTATTATATGGCTTTGATATTATGGGTTAAAAATATTGACAACTGTCATATGAATAAATGTTTGTTTCACTTGTTTTATCACCAGTTAGTTTTTTAAAAGAAGCAAAAGTTCTAGCTCCCTCATTTTCTGGCTATAATTGAAAACTTAATTTACCTTCAAAATTTAATTCCTTAGTTGTCATATCTATTCCATGAACTTCTTTTCCATGTGTTAACGACTGTGTCAAGTATCTAAATTTACAATTACATTCAGAATGTGGACAAGGATAAGGCAAACTTGAATTTGAGCATCGTTCTGTATGTTTCTGTAATTTTGATATATATAGAAAACTTTTTGGACAAATACTACATTCTAATACTGCATTTTTTTTGTCCATGATTGATCCTTGTTTTGTCATTCTTATTTTCAATAGCAGATTTTACGGTGATTAGAAAAAGATTGTGAAGTAAAATATGTATTTTTACCAAATATGTAGCATTTTGAATAGACATCTCCAATGCGACTTCGTCGTTTACAAATACTATTCTCGCATTTATTCATAATTTGATGTACACTATCACGATCAAAATCTTCAGCTATGTAATTTTTAAAACTTTCATCTTCGACTATTGACGATTGGGATGAGTATAATTCTAAAGATTCATTCGCCTTATATTATTGGAATTAGTCCATTTCATTCCTCAATTTTGATGCCTGGAAGAAGAAAAAAAATTATTCAGAAATACGTTAAAAAAAACCTGGAAATTTAAAAAGTATAAAATTGAAACACACACGAAATAGGACAATAAAAAAGAACAGTAAAATAAAAATAATTTAACATTATAATTTTAAGATTAACTTCAATATCAAAATTAGCAACCACGTACATTCACAACTTGACCGCACGAAATCTCTTATAAAAGTAATTCAGCTCAGCTCCATTACAAGACTAACAAGCCTTATAGCTCACTCGGCGATTTACAAATGAAAGACAGAAATTATGTGTTGTACACCAGCAACCAATGTATCGTTGCCACTCATTTAAGTGAGCATTACACGTCCTGACGTTGACGTTGAAGAATCAATGGGCGCCTAGAGAGCGGAGCGCTCTTCTATCCTAAATCTGGAGAAATATAAGTTTCATTGTAAAGGTGGGGAATCTTTACTTAGAGGGGAATGAAGGTTTTTTAGAAACGTGCCAAAATCGCTAAACAGAGCAATTAATGTTCCAATGTGATAGTCATCCAATTGTCATTACGTCACACACGATGACGTAAGAAAGATCCTTACAAAAGCTGAGTATTGAGGCTTTCCTCCGCTACATAAAAAAGTTCTTTATAATTATACCTTTTATAATAACTGTATTTCGAAAAACGAATTCTTTGTATCAGTTTCGAACTCTGCTATATAAAAAATTTATTATATATTTATTTATATAAAAATTTACAATATTTAGATTTTTTATGACATCAATCATTTTATTGTTCAAATTATAATAACGAATTTTATATGTTAAATTTTATTTTTCTGTTCCTCCTTCAAGTATTTAATTTTTTAACCTTTTACTTTTTAAAAAATTTCTCAATGTTTATCAATATTTTTCTGATTTCTTAGAGTATTTCATTCGCAACACGAGAAATATCTTTTCAAAAAATTATGGAAGATTATTAACACATTCTCGTTACAGTATCTGTGAAAGCAGTTATAAAAAGTTGATTGATAAAATCTGTAGAGAATAATGTTATTGTTCTCTTCAGATACAAAACATTTGATTAAAAATTTTATAGAAGTTGAATCTAGATGAATGATATGTAATGCAGGAATGAATTATCAACTTTTTTTGGAATTCATAACATATCTGTTAAAATTCAGCAGTATATTTGAAAGTGTTTGATTTGTTACCAATTGAAGAAAAGACGAGTATTGTAGCATGATTTGTGACAAAAAAGCTCAAACTCTTTTAAGTTATATCTTATCTCGTTATCAAAAGTTTCTTACAGTTAAACAGATATAAAGTTATTTAAGAATAATTGCAACAAAATATTTAAATTTTTTTTATTTCCCTTTTTTTTTTTTTTTTATTGTGCTATATTAAATGATATCAAAGTTTGATGTTGTTATGGAACGGTTTTTGTTAAATCGGATTTTTAGCATGTAACATGGGTGTGAGATCCACTTTATAAATTTCAGTTAATTATGTTAAAAGCAAAACAATTAGTTAAATTTATTATTTTGTTTACGTGAATTTATTTATCATTGTTTAATTTTTGTCACCGTGAACTGAAAGATTTTGAAAAAGTATATTATTTTGTAAGCTGTGGCAACAAGGAAGTGCTCGTTCTGTTTTGTTTACTTAACAGTATTCCATGAAAAATTGTCATATAACTAGGTGAGTCTTGGACTCTAGTTGGCATGTTAATTTGTGAAATAAATTAGATTTGACAGTATTATTAGTTTGGAGTATTAAGTTTCAATACAAGAAACTTTTATTTTTATTTTTACGACACCTGGCGTCCGTGACAGGACTATTAAGTGTCAATATGTTTACATCTGTTAAAGGCTTCAAGAAAGAAGACCTAATTTATTTGTGTCAAGAGATCAATGAGGACTTACCGTTGAAGGTTACCATATCTACACTGAAAGATGCAATTTTAAACAGTAAAGAATATAAAAATGATCCGGACTTTGGGTGAAAATGCAGTTTATCGTAACCACTTGGCGAGATTTGAAAAATTGCCAAATTTCGCGATTTTTATGGCGGAGCCTGAACTCCGCGAAGCTGAAAAGTAGGAATTTTTTGACTTACCTACGTTTCAGTGGCGTCTCGATTTTCCGGTGGATAAAGAGCAACAACGGTTTTTAAAAACTCCAGGTAGCTTTCATCCATCACACGAAGAGATTCACACAACCTCATATCATCACCACATTTCGGACATACATAGGTGGACGAAATTAAACCTAATTTCATCACCCATACAAGGAAAGGATGTTTTCCTTCCTTCTCCAAATCAGTAAGAAATTTTAATGTATATTCACTCACCTCATTCGAATTAATTCTCGCAGCCATTGAAAGAAAGTGGTTTTGGGAAAATAAACGTGGAGTAAATAATAGCCGATTAGGTAAAAAACGGAGAAACACAAAATAAACCAAGCAGAAGAATTAGAAAAGAAGAACGATGCCGACGTGAAACACAATAGCTTACACCGAAATAACGATCAAAGAAAATTCTATAAACTGTGAGAACTCTGCACAAAACAATGAATAAGACCAAACGATGAACCCCTGATTGGTTAAGATTTTAAAAAAAAATATTTAGTTTCGCTTTAGAAACGGAGACTTAAATAGGTACTGTATGTGATTGGCTAAAAGAAAAAAACATCCGAAACAGCTGCCTGACTGTGAGATTGCGCAAGTGTAATGAATTTTGTAAAAAAGTAATCCACACAGACGGGGAAAAAAAGATGGAAGACTCTAATTCCGATTAATGTGGAAAATTCAAAAAGGTAGCCCCGGCGAAAGCATAAATAGTGAAAAAAAAAATAGGATCCAAGGATTGTATAACGAAAAAAAAAACATCAGGTGATCCGGCATCCGTATTCGTGTGGCAAATTCGAAAAGGTAGGCCCGGCGATTGCAACAAAAGTGAAAAAAAAATGATCAGAGAAAGGTATAAATATAAAAAAAAAGCTTCTTATTGAAAATCATGTATCATATGCCTTATTCGAAAGGTTGCCACGGCTAAAACCACCGCAGAGGAGAGAAAGCATGGTAACCACAATTGGCAAAATATCGCCAAACAATTGTAAACAATTTTTGTCGCCAACGGGTGGTTACGCTAAACTGCATTTCAACCGGACTTTGTTTCAACCGCACTAGCCACAACTGGGTTAGCCTATATTTGAGGATGCCCCTTGATTCTCGCCAAGATGTGATCGCGGTTGATCGCCAAGCTACGATGTTTTTTTTTTTTTTTTGATAATGTATGTTTGGTGATGTATACTTTGACCGCTATTTGCACGGTGTTCCGCGCGAACAGGAATGGCGCCAAACAAAAATCGCCAATTTCGCCAAGGGAGCACCCTCAAATATATTTTTACCCACAACTGCTTCTGAAAGGCAAGAAAAAGAAGAGAGAAATCGCCAAGACGAAGAGAGAAGGCGCCAAGAAGAAGAGAGAAAGCGCCAAGAAGAAGAAAGAGAACGACAATGACAACATGAATTGGATTTGGCGAGATTAAACTCCCGGACAGTTTTAGATGCTCTAGATGATCAAACTCCAGAGTAGGGTAATGTAAAAAAGAAATTTCACTTACCTAAGTTAGAATTACGCCATTTTTCTGGAGATTTAAAGGATTGGTTGCCTTTTTGGAGCCAGTTCGAACATGTTCATAATGATGTTGATATAGCACCAGAAAATAAATTTCAATATCTAGTGCAAGCAACCGTTAGCGGCTCACGCGCTCGGGAGGTAGTGGAAAGTTTTCCACCCACCGGCGCCAACTACGCCAAAGCTGTTGAATCTTTAAAATCACGTTTTGGTCGAACTGATTTACTTATAGAATTCTATGTCCGCGAGTTTTTAAAATTGGTTTTACAAAACGCTTCGCAAAGTTCGACTGTTAATTTATGTACGCTGTATGACCATTTGGAATCTCAGATTAGGGCATTAGAGACACTTGGCGTAACAATGGATAAAAGCGCTGCTCTACTTCATCCTTTGGTTGAGTCATGCTTACCGGAAGATATACTAAGAGCATGGCAAAGACAAAGAGGTCCTGATTTCAATCAAAGTGGCGAACCACAAGAAAGGCTTAGTAGCTTACTAAAATTCTTAAAATCTGAAGTAGAATCAGAAGAAAGGATTTGTTTGGCGATGCAAGGTTTCGGTTTAAACAAAAAGAAAGACAATATTGGGTTTAGAAATAAGAAATTTGAACCAAGAGTAAAACAAAATAAAACACCCACCTCCTCCGGTCTTTTTACCAATCCACATACTCATGAAACCAAAAAGTCATGTGTGTTTTGCGAGAAAACTCATCCCAGTGCAGACTGTTTTTCTGCTCAAAAAATGAGTTTAGATGAAAAACAAAGGATTTTGAGGGAAAAATATTGTTGTTTTGCCTGTCTGGCTCCCGGTCACCCCGTCCGAAAATGTCGTTCATTTTTGAGATGTGTAATTTGCAAAAAGAAACATGTTCCCTTGATGTGCGAAACGAGTCAAGAAAAAATGATTCAAGAAAACGGAAGAAGCTGAAGTTTTCAACGAGGTCAACTTGTCCAACCTGAGTGTGGGTCCTTAAGTGTTTTTACAGACTCTAAAATGCAAGCTCATATCAGATAAAAAAGAAAAAATCGTGTGAATTGTTCTGGACACCGGCTTTCAAAAGTCTTATATTGTAAAGAGTCTTGCCGAAGAAATGGGATACGTTCCTGTAAAGAAAGAAACTCTGGTACATTCACTGTTTGGTGGGATTAAATCTAAAGAATTTGTACATATATGTTATAGAATTAGGTTGAAAAATATTAAGAACAATTTTGCATGCAACTTTGAAGCTTTGGATCAGGTAGCTATTTGTAATGATGTATCACCTGTGAACTCTGGGCCTTGGTTAAAAGAGCTTCAAGAAAGGGATATAACATTAAGTGATGTTGGAGAAAAACCACAACCTGTACAAGTACTTATAGGAGCTGATCTTTTTGGAAAGATTTTAATCGGTCAGCGTAGGGTCTTACCATGCGGATTAGTAGCCATTGAAACTTTGCTTGGGTGGACTTTGTTAGGGAAAGTTCCTGATAGTAAAGTTACTACAAGCAATGCCATGTTAGTGACATCACTTTTCGCTAAAGAGTTTGACATTTCGGACTTCTGGAAACTGGATTCTATTGGAATCAAGGATCCTATTGAAAGCTGTCTAAAAAAGAGCAAGAGGATTCGACTACTGAAAAGTTTCTTCAAACTGTTAGGTACAATGAAGATAATCGCTATGAAGTTCATTTGCCTTGGTTAGATAACTGTGTGTCCTTATCTGATAATTTTGAGCAAGCTAAAAGAAGGTTAGACACCACAACCAAGAAGTTATTTCAGGAAAATTTGCACGATAGTTATGAGGGCATATTTTTCGAATGGCTGCGTGAAGGAATTATCGAAGAAGTACCAATTGAAGATAAAGATTTGCCTGCTAATTATCTACCTCACAGACCTGTTATCAAGGTTAGTAACACAACTCCTATTTGCCCGGTTTTTGATGCACCTGCTCGAATCAAAGGACAACCGTCACTAAATGACTCCTTACATAGTGGTGCAAACTTGATTGAGCTCATTCCTGATATTTTGCTGCGTTTTCGAGATAAGAAGATTGGTGTAATCACAGACATAAAGAAAGCCTTTTTGCAAATTAGCCTCTGTAGAGAAGACAGAGACTTCTTGAGATTTCTATGGTGGACAAATAAGGCCTGCAAAGACTACAGGTTTTTTCGGCATACCAGAGTAGTTTTTGGCGTTCGCAGCAGTCCTTTTCTACTAGTATTGAAGTATCATCTTGAACAAAATACTGACGTTGATCCTTTTGTAACTAGTTGTCTTTTGAAGAGTTTTTATGTGGACAATCTTGTAACCAGCGTCCACAGTGAATTAGATTTGCAGCGAGTGACAAGTGTTTCTAATGTGTTATTAAAAAAAGGTGGTTTCATTCTGCAGGATTGGGAATCTTCACTAACAGAGGATGGAAGATCCTTCAAATCAGATCTGTTAGGCCTTCAATGTAACAAAATTGAAGACTGTTTTTCGCTAAATATCAGCTGGTTGAAAGAAGTAAATGTCGACAACATTACTAAACGTACAATATTATCGGTTACTCACAAAGTGTTTGATCCATTTGGATTTGTATCTCCTGTAATGCTGTATCTCCTGTCCAAAATTATGCAACAAAAAACCTGGAGATTACCGTTGGAATTGGACGAAGAAATCACTGGATCCCTTCGACAAGAAGTTTTACAATGGTTTAGGGAACTAAAAGTATTGGAAAATGTTACCGTTCCTCGCTGGATCAACGTTAATCCAGAAAATATCAAGAACTTCTCCATTCATACCTTTTGTGACGCAAGTAGAGATGCATATGCCGCCGTTACGTATCTTGTACAAGAGGGAGAATGTGAAAAGGTGCATTTTTTAGCCTCGAGATCACGAATATCTCCTCTGAAAGTTGCTACAATTCCAAGATTAGAGCTTCTTGCTGCATTGGTGGGAGCAAGATTAATGAAATCTATGTTGGATGCTCTTGGATGGACGGATATTAGATGTTTTTATTGGAGTGATTC
This sequence comes from Nephila pilipes, assembly GCA_019974015.1. Lineage (NCBI taxonomy): Eukaryota > Metazoa > Arthropoda > Arachnida > Araneae > Nephilidae > Nephila > Nephila pilipes. Next base: position 100,877 of record BMAW01061552.1, read on the forward strand.
CACTACCGTTCTTACCTGGATCATTATAGATGAAAATTGGTCTATTTTCGTGAATTACAGAGTCCAAGAAATACGGAATATTAGCCAAGTTTCTTCTTGGCGTCATATTTCTGGATTTGAAAATCCAGCTGATGTACCCTCCCGAGGATGCAAAGCAAGTATTTTAGTGAAAAATAGATGGTGGGAGGGGCCAAAAATGGCTTACTTTATTTGAAGACGAAGGACCATGCAATGAATATGAGTTTGATGAAGATGAGATACTAAAAGAGAAAAGGAAAAGCTCAATATTAGCTTTGGTGTCTGTAAATCAAGATTCATCTGCAGGCTGGTTTTATCAGCGCTTTTCAAAATATGAGAGCATTGTGAAGTTAGTGGGATGGATTTTGAGATTTGTAAAGAGCTGCAGATGCGATGTTCAGCTAAGGAAAAAGGGAAGCTTAGATGCTGAAGAATACAGGGCAGCAGAGAAACAAGTGATAAAATTGGTCCAGTCGGAATCTTTTGTGAACGAGCATGATGCAAAACTAAAAACTTTGAGTGCGTATAAGGATGCCGATGGAATAATACGGCTCAAGACGAAAATAATTTTCCGTCAGGATACAGAAGATTTTAGGGAACCAGCTGTTCTCCCGTCCAATCATAAAGTTGTCGAAAAACTAATATTTTCTCACCATATCAAAAATAATCATGCTGGAACTCAAATTTTACTTAATATTTTGAGAGAACATTTTTGGATTTTGAGCGGAAGAAAAACAGTGCGTTCTATTATCTCAAAATGTGTCGTTTGCAAGAAATTTTCTTCTAAATGTTGTGATGTTGTATCTGCTCCTTTGCCTGAAGATCGAATACGACAGGCAAACGTGTTCGAGATCTGTGGAATTGACCTGGCAGGACCTTTATTTTTAAAAGAGGGAAAGAAGGCGTGGGTATGCATTTTTACATGCGCCGTATATAGAGCTGTCCACTTAGAGCTTGTTTCATCGCTATCGACCGAAAGCTTTTTGCTAGCTCTACGGCGATTTATAGCTCGGAGAGGCCGATGTGAAGCCATGTACTGTGATAATGGCACTAATTTTGTCGGAGCTTCCAATTTGCTTAGAAGTTTAGATTGGGGCCGCATTTGTAGCGACAATGCCCTTCGTCCAATTCAGTGGAAATTTAATCCCTCTTCTTCACCATGGTGGGGTGGATGGTGGGAGAGACTAATTGGTATACTTAAAAGTCTTTTGAGAAGAATACTTGGAAGAGCAAGTTTGGCATTCGAGGAGTTGACAATAGTTATTTGTGATTGTGAATCTGTAATCAACTCACGCCCTTTGACTTACATCGACGAATGTGACTCAGAATTTGTTCCACTTACCCCTGCGATGTTTCTTCAGGATATCAAAAACTCTGGTGTTCCAGACTGTGATGCGGCAGATCACAAAAGTCTCAACTATCGTGTCAAATACAGGTTAGCTTTGCAGAAGGACATTCGAAAGAGGTTCAGGTCCGAATATCTTGGATCTTTGATAAGAAGGCCGGAAAAGACTAAAACTTCGATGATAGCTCCCTGGGACATTGTTCTCATAAAAAGTGACAACGCCAATCGAATCGACTGGCCACTGGGGAAAGTGACAGAAATTCTGCCAGGGAAAGACGGTGTGTGTCGACTCATTAAACTTAGAACATCTCGCGGAGAAATTCTGCGTCCAATTCAGAACGTCTTCCCTTTAGAGATCTCTTCTAATGATTCATCTTTTCCACCTGACAAAAATGCATTATCTACAAAAATCGCCTCTATGAAGAATGCTATTCCTAAGTGTTCTGACGACAACTCCATCGACTACGCAGTTGTTCAAAACAAGACAAGACTAGGACGGACTGTTAAAATTCCCGAAAGGCTGGATCTCTAATATAGTTGTTGAGCTGCGGGACTTCCACATCTCAAGGTGGGAGGATGTGAGATCCACTTTATAAATTTCAGTTTATTGTGTTAAAAACAAAACAATTAGTTAAATTTATTATTTTGTTTACGTGAATTTATTTATCATTGTTTAATTTTTGTCACCGTGAACTGAACGATTTTGAAAAAGTATATTACTTTGTACGCTGTGGCAACAAGGAAGTGCTCGTTCTGTTTTGTTTACTTAACAGTATTCCATGAAAAATTGTCATATAACTAGGTGAGTCTTGGACTCTAGTTGGCATGTTAATTTGTGAAATAAATTAGATTTGGCAGTATTATTAGTTTGGAGTATTAAGCTTCAATACAAGAAACTCTTATTTTTATTTTTACGACAATGGGTATTATCTTAAAGTTTTTAATCCGTTTTGCTCATCATATTTCCTTAATTAGTAATGAGGCACAGTTACTATTTATACACACTTTTCAATTATGAATTGCTATTATGAGAAATTAACATGTATAATGAGCCAAAGCGAAACATAAATAAGTGCAGAATTTTTAAATTTTAAAGCGTTGTACTTTTCTCTCATTTACAGAGTTGAATAATCTATAAAACTAAAGTTTATTCTATCCTATAGATATGATGGATCCTTCAAATAATATGATTTTGATAAGCTCAGAAGAACCGGGAACATATATTAAATCTCAGGGTACCATTTAAATCATTTTAAATAATTGATTATTGTTTCTGTGGAGTAGGTGCATTCAATAAATAAAATCAACTTTTTGAATTAAATTTACAACCTAAAATTTCAAAATGGCTGATTATATATATAAAACACTTGAATCTGTTTTTAATAATTTACTTCATAATCATTTAGACTAATAATATTGTTTAGTTATTAATCTAAATGATTACTTATTTACTGTAAAGAAAGTATCAATTTGTGAATGATTTAAGCTTATAATAATATAAAATTAAATGAGAGATTTTTGAACTTTTTAAAAATCTGAATCATCGATTTTTTTTCAATATGTCTAGTCCATTTACTAAAGATTATATTATTTTTTTTAAAATTGTTATACGACTGTTTCCGAATTAAACAATACGTAAATTCTTAATTGGATTGGCTTAAATTAAAATCCTTGTAAAAGCTACACGAGATATGTAGGATATGTATACCGTATTCCTGATTTACGGTTCAGTGACAAGTGTGCTGCTAGAGTGAATCTCATTTTCTTAATTTCAGTATCACACTGTCTTAGAAATTTGAAGTTTAATTTCATTCCATACGAATTACACTTCATTGTTTGATAAGTAAGATTTTGGACGTAATCATGACTCGATTTCTACTAAAATTGGCCACGGTAGCCGAGTGGTTACAATCGCAATCTCCTGACCAGCCAGCTTGTTTTCTTTAAATCGTGGGTTCCCTAATCTATATTTCTCTAATGATCCACTGAAAAGTGGGGCAACTGCACTTTAAATCTGATGATACTCCCAGTTTTTGCACTGGTGAGGTGTGGAAGTTTGGTGAGGGGAATTCCAGTTCAAGTTTCGTCCTCGTCATTTGACCGATGTTCGAAATAATGATATCTATCGCCAATAGCCTAAGTGTGTATATATATATATATATATATATATATATATATATATATATATATATTGTATAAGCTTTCAGAGAAGAAAGAAAGAGTGGGGAGAGATAGGATAGATTTCTAGCTGAATTGTTCTGTAGATTGATAGATTTGTAGATGATTGATAAATAAACTAATCGTTTTAGCAATGCCTTCCCATCCTTCCAATCCTACGCCATTACAATGGTGCCCCTTTTGCCCCGTTTACCCAAACCCCGAGATAGGAGTTGGTTCGAGTTTTAGAGTATTACCTGAAATTTTTTTTTCCGGAAAGGAAAACGTGTCGGAATTTTTAGATAGTATCGATAATGATGTGGTGTTGTATAATATTCCCCCTAATTTAGCCTGTGCTTACCTAAAGGGTCATCTTATTGGAAGAGCAAAATATTGGTTTGAGGTAATAGGTTCTTCGTTCGTGACTGGAACGGCAACAGACTTTGCACAATTAAAACAGGCATTAACAAACAGTTTTCCGGTGGTCAGAAATGGGTCGGAATTAGAGGTTGAGTTTTACTCGTCGCACCAAGTTAGAAGTCAGGCACCATCAGCTTTTGTTTATAAATTATTGAAGATACAAAAAATCCTTAATTTTGAAATGACTGAAGAAAAACTTTTGAATCACATCATGATGAGATTATCCCCCCAGGTAATGGATTATGTAGAAGTTCGAAACCCCACAACAAAGGCCCAATTAGTACAATTAGTAGAAAAGTAGAGGAACGACATGGATATAAGGAAACCCCGGGTTCGAGCAATAAGGGCGGAAGAAAGGAATGGGATCCAAGTAGAAGGTTGCCCTACAGGCGTTTCGAAGGAAACTGGCGGAATAGAAGGGTTGATTATAGGCAGAATGACACGCTAATGTGGATTCGAATAATTTAAGATATCGCGGAAGTGCCGGAAATCAGGGGTTCGAGAACAGAATTCGGAATGATCGAGGTGATCAAAAAGTCGATAGTCGTAGGAGTTGCAATGATTTTACAAATAGAAGATCGAGTGATGATTGGACCAGAGGGAGCGTTCGTAAATTGAAGTAAACCCTCCTAGTAGAATGGCTACTATAAGGATAAGTCCTGTGGATCTACCGCAGGTGCCCATACTATTACATGACACTTTTGTCAAAGCATTATGGGATATAGGTGCTGAAAAATCTTTTATTTCGGAAGAGATGTTTAAGTCATATTTTGCCTATAGGCCCAAGAAAAAGTCTAATACTGAGGTTGTCACAGCACAAGGTTCTATATGTAGGAATTCGGGTATGGTTGAATTGCAGGTCAGAATTCAAGAATTCACGAAAACGAGGAATTTTCATATAATTGAAAGGATGCAGTTCCAGTGCATTCTGGGAGTTGATTTTATGCAGGAAATGAAAATAGCTTTAGATTTTGATAAAAAAAAATCGTTAGTAATTCCAGATTCAGAGATTAAAAGGGTACCACAAATAGAGAAACAAGCGGAGATCAATCTCTCACATACAAAGCTAGATGATTATCAAAGAGAAGTGTTGCAAACTTTATTTAGGAGTTTTAAGGGACTTTTTTCCTGGTGGTATTTCTTTTGGTGATTTTCCGGGTGGTTTCTCCCTTTTTTGGTTTTCTCTTCGGGAAGAGGGGGCAGCCCTGCTAGGATGCCATATGGTTTAATTTGATTTTTATGCATATGGGATTTTCTAATCTTTCTTTTATGTCGCATTCGCTTGTGCAGTGATTGGCTCCACACTTGAGGCATGTGGTGTTCATTCTGCAATTCATCGACGAATGGTGAAAGTAGTTGCAGTTATAACACTGAGTTGTTGTCTGCTTTTTCTTGAAAAAAACTACCTTCACCATTATGTGCATGACTGCGTTAATTTTGTATATGTCGAGTGCTTCTTCGGTTCTTTGAACTTCGACCATGAAGATGGGGAGGGGGTGCTTGGTTTTTAGTTATCTCAGTTGTGCAACTTTTTGTACTTGGATGCTTTGTCTTTCCAGGTCTTCTCTGATGTCGTCTACTTCTTCGTGAATTTGTAGGCCTTTGATACAGACTTTCAAAGGCCTATTATTTAGCGGTTGAATTACGTAATATTCAGCCTTCATTTGAGTGAGCTGTGAGGTGATCCCGCGATGATCGTCTTCCGTTTCGGGTGTTACCTTTAAATATTGACCCCAGAGTTTGCATTGTGATTTAGGGTAGTTTCTGTTTATAGCTTGGATAAGTAAATTATAATTCTGAGTTAGTTTAAGCATGATTGACTGAAATTTGGGTGGGGGGAGGTCGGCGTCAGCTTCGTCTGGATCGCATGCCGATGAAACATCAAAGCTATTGCTCGTATTAAAATTCCGGTTATTATCAGTTTTTAAGTTTATGATTTTAGTAGTTTTGGTTGGTTTTGAAAAATCTTCGTTATCAGTTGTGCGTTGGACTTTAGGAGCTCTGCTATTGCGTGGCTGACCTCATTAGGCTTAGTTTTTTCTGTGATGCTTCATTGGTCAGCCATTCTTTTTCTTAGGTTATTAATGGTATTGTCAGGGACGTCTTAGAACTTCTTGAGGCCCTGGGCCCTTATGAAAAAATAGACCCCTCCTGCGACCCTTTAATTTAATTTGGTGTATAGAGATGTACAGTTCAATAAAAGCAATCGATGGTAAAATGAGGTTTTACGTGAATATTCATTTTCTTTAAATTAAATTCGCAAACTCCTTAATTAGGTCTTCACCATCAATTGTTAATAATATTTCATTTTCAGAACTCATCAAGTTAGATTAATCAAACGGGATTGAGTCACACGATTTCTCTATTCATTTTTGACCAGTTTGAGCTTTGAAAATGAACGCTCACCACCCGCGTTAGTTATCATCATTGATAAGAAAATTCTCATTATTATTTCAATTTCGGGAAACACTGCGAATAGTCTTTCATTATAACATACATGTATGTATAAAGTGTGTTGATCCTAATTCTAGTCGTCCGCATCCAGCAATCGTTCTTCATCCGCATCTGCATTTGCAGAATTACATTTTTTTTTTATTAATCTTTCTTTTTTCCATTTCTTTTCTTTGCCTATTCTTCAGCTTTTCACCATCAATGATCATTATTTGACTTGAAATGTTGACATTCCAAGTTCAGATCCTCTCCATTAATGTCTTTATCGCAAAATTTTGATATTTTCTCGCATGTTATTTTAATTTCTATCTCATCCAAATTAGAAATATTTTCAAAAAATCCAAACATTTCAAAAAGCTCCTCATATTTTTTTTTTAATTTCGCGTTTGTAGTATATTGCAAATTAGAGAGTCGGTTATTGGTAAAAAGATATCTATTTTAAATTTCTGGCTATGGCTGTTTTCAAACGTTTTGTCGGTGTCTCTATTTTCTTCAAGGAAAGTTTCCCTGACACAGCGTTGTCTTACACACTAGTGAACACTTTGATACTTCCTTGGCTTTTGGCTCATACTAGTCAAAAGAGTCTCTTTTGGTTTTTATATATATCATTAATGATTTTAATAATTTTACATCTTTCAACAAATCTATATTTTTACTCTGGAGGAATAGATTTACTTTGTCAATATGTGTCGAAATGTCATTCCAAAAGATAGTTAATAACGTAGTTCCTAATTCATTCATCTTAATTTTTAGTTTTTTAGCAGGAAGTCGAGTATCCGCTGCCTGTAATTCATCATTATTTAAGTAATTCAGGCTCATGAAAATATTTAAATATTTAAAAATACTTGCAATCTTTTTTTTATAAAAACTCGAAAACCAGAGAAACATTTTTTTCACACTTTCGAATGGATTTAATTCCATACAATTAAAAGCAATACCCTAGATGGAAATAGAAAAGTACGAAACTCTTACGAAAGTAAACTCTTAAAAAGTACGAAATTTCGCTCGGGATTTCTTGATGTCGTGTCGACTGGAGCTTTAAAGATTTTAAATATAGTTATAGCTTAGAATCCAATTTTAAACCAGTACAAAATGATATACAGAAAAATTATGAACAATTTAGTAAATGATGGCTCTCCTTTTATTTATATTCTAAAAATGACTAAGTGATATTTTTATTAACACGTGTGTTTGGGGGACGAGTTATTCGAAAAAGAATTGTTATTTTACTACAAAAATAAATAAATAAATGCACTGTTCAAAAAATCATTATGCCATAATTCACGTAATATGCACATAACTATGTGTAATATTTCGGGGTTTTTTTGTTCTGTTCAAGGAAAAAAATAAGGAGAAAATTCTCTAACTAGTTTATAAATAAAAACGTGTATAAAATTAAAGTATATGTAATAAATTTCAATTTTCTGCAGAAAATCTGATTAAACATACACACGCAAATAAAAAATTTCTAGTGAGGGGTCTTTATACTAAAAGTCTTTTATTTGTACTGTGTTTGACAAAAATTTCTCCATTTTTGATGTTTACTCTTGAAACATTAAATTATTGTAGAGGCATTTATTTATCTAATTATCAAATCGTACTCTAGGATTCCAGTTATATGATTGTTTTTCTACATTTATACAACGTTACAAAAATCTGTAGTAATGTAATATATTCATTTAATAAGTGTTCCTTTTTATTTGGGTTTCAATAATAATAAAAAGGACAATTATTTGAATTTTTAAACGAGTAAAATCACGCTTTCCATAGTAGAAGCAAATAAAATTTTTTCTCTGAATTACAATACATATCGGAAATTCTTTTGGAAGACCAAAGTGCATTAAAAATGAAGGGAGCTTGCACTTATGCATATGAATCAATATAAAAATATTTTAAAGAGTTCATTGATATATTTATATGTAATTTTATAAACAGTTAAGAGATTATTTCATGTTCAGAGAGAAAGAAAGAAAATTTACAAGAAAAGAGCAGAATTTTTTAAAACTGGATATTATTTTTATAACTCTCTCTATAAAAAATCAAATACAATTGCAAATTATTTTACTTCCTTAATTTAATATAAATATTTGTTTATTAACTTATATCTCAAAGAAATACAATTCAAAAATGAAAACATAATTACCTCTTGCTGTTTCAAACTAATTAAATTGTAAGGAAGGAATTGCCGATTTAGAACTGCAGGCCACTCGATTATTCGAAAAAGTGTGATTTCCTTCACGGTCATTTCAACCATTTTTTTTTTATTTTACCCCTGAGGCCTGTCATAAAATAGGGAATGTGTTTTTGTCACTTCTGTTGGGGGCCTAAGAGTATCTCTTGTCTATTCATGAGCGATTCTTAACTCATGTGTGCAAAAAATGAAAGATCCCTGGAAGGAGTGTCTGTGACTGTTCTTCACACTACAGTATTTTTATCAATAGATTGGATATAAATAACTAACATAATTAACTTTAGAAATAAAACTAATATTTTCCCTAATTCTCAGCAAACATTATAAATAGAAATATTTAATAAATCAATATAGGAGTAACTGTCTTCAGCCAGTCATGTCCGTGAATAACATTTGACGATTGAAATTATTCTGATAAGGGTCTTATTCAGACCGAGTAGAAGAACGAGATGAGGCCCCCCTCAATGGCAAGGCCCTGGGCCCAGCTGGCCCCTGCCTTAAGACGTCATTGGGTATTGTTACTATTATTATTAATACTTAAGTTTAGATCATTATGCAAGTTGCAATTTTTGATTGGGCATAGTGTAAAAGAGTTCAGCTCACCGGTAAATGAAAGCAGACCAGCGATACCACTTTCCTCAAATATGTGGTCAGTCTGTCGCGACTCCTTTTAGATCATGTATTAGTTTCCCCCTTAGACTGAAGGAAGGGATTTCAAGGGGAAGTGGAGTTGAAACGAAAAGGGGAAGTTATTTTAAAGTATAAAGATGTTGGGGAGGGTAGAAAGAGGATGAATCAGCTGTTATATAGTACTGTTTAGCTCTCTTCTTTTTAAGGGAGAAAAATTAAAAGGGTATCGGTAGTTAAAATACTCTTGGTTATGGTGAGATTCAATGAAAGTAATTTTCATGGGAATTGATAGGGAAAGGGTGGGTTCCCTTGCTGTGTGCAAAAATAGGCTAGGCTTCGATGAGAGGATTTCTGTAGTTAGTTCATAGAAGCGTCTAGAAAGATAAGCAATATGAGTGTTAATTTGGAGATTCGAAGGTCTTTAAAGATGGCTGTGTTTCAAATGTATCAGTCAATCACAATCGGGGGAATTTTCCTTCTTGTCAGAGGGACTATTTCTTACCAAATCTGACTCGGCATTGTCAATTTGAGTGATGGTTGTATTGGAGTATTTGTTGATAACCAGTAAGGACGTAAAATATACCTCCTTGGAAACCTGAACTTTTTCTCTTTCTTATAGATTCTCAAATATTTTAGTTACCATTAAAATTTCTTCGTTTCCCGCCTTAATAGTGTAATTGAAATTGATAAAAAGAGAAATTTAAATTATCTAGCATGTTTTTGTATCACTTGGTAAATATTATCTTAAAAATATTTAATATGTATTCTTAATAAAATGTATCTATATATATTTACCAATAGATATTTAGAATGCATTCCTGTTTTGCTGTTATTTAAGAGTAATTAATGATATATTCTTATTTATTCTATTTTATGATAACTTAATAATAAATGTTTATAAATATGTAGACAAAACTTTCCTTAAATGTGTGTGTGGGCAGTTAGGACAGAGCGGATTTTTTTTTATACAAATTATCAACTTCTGTGCGAAATAATTTTTGTGATCTTATTTAAGTATAAATTTGATTATTTATTTTAGTAGAAATTATCCCTTATTTTTTAAAAATATTCAATCTCTTAGAGATAAATTGATATTAATTTCTCCTGAAAACTTTTACCTTTCTTATACATGTGATTCAATTGTTTTATTAATGTCGCACTTAGAAGCAAAAATTAAGAAGGAAGAAAGAGGGAGGTTTTATAGAATATAAACCACAAATAATAAGAATTCCTCAGGTAGACTTATTAAGAATACTTTGCTTTTCAAATGGAATTTAGCAAGAAATCATACCATTATTAATAAAGTTTCATAAATTAATTTCTATTTGTAATAAGAATTACGAAGAAAAAATTGCCTAGAAATGTTGATCATTATTTTTATAGCAGTAATTTTTTTTTTTTTTAAAAAAAGCGTTTTATGAATATATAAATGTATGAAAGTTTAGATTTATTGTTTCTTATAATAATAAGAGTGATTATTTTAAATTAGACAGAAATAAGTACTTTGCATGCTTTTGGAAAATCATAGAAATAACTCATATATTCGACTTTAGCATCTGAAATAGCCGATTACATAAAGAAAATTAAAATCATCAAAGCTCCCGGAAAAGAAGGAATTACCAACAAGATGATCAAAAATTTACCTCAACTCTGCATATTCCAACTAAGAAACATAATCCATAACATGCTAGAACTCGGTTACTTCCCAAACACCTGGAAAAACGCCGTAGTCATCCCGATCCTGAAGCCAGGAAAAGATCCCACCCTACCAAGCAACTACAGACCGATATCCCTACTTCCAATATTAAGCAAAATAGCAGAAAAAATCATACACAATAGACTCTCCAACTTCCTTCAAGAAAACGGTGTAATTATCCACCAACAACATGGTTTCATCCCAAAGCTATCCACCAGCCATCAACTACTCAGAGTCATCGAATTCATAAAAACAGGATTCTTCAAAAGAAAAAATACAGGAGCGGTTTTCCTGGATATCCCGAAAGCTTTTGACCGAGTCTGGCATATTGGATTAATTTACAAAATGATACAGTACAACACCCCACCATATCTTGTGAAAATAACCAGTTCCTACCTTCAAAAGAGAAAATTCCAAGTCACAGTAAATGAAAAATTATCAAATCCAAGAATAATAGAAGCCGGAGTCCCGCAAGGAGGAATCCTCTCAACAAGTTTGTTTAATTACTACGTGAACGACATCCCTACACACCCAGGAACAAAATTATGCATTTATGCAGATGACACTGCGATATTAGCACAACACAAATTTTCACCTAACATAGGCCAAGCACTAAACGAACACTTACAGAAACTAGAAGTATGGTACTCTACCTGGAAAATTACCCTGAATGTTTCCAAAACAGAGGCCGTCTTCTTCTCACGAGGATACAGAAAAAATGAACCAGACATCTTTCTGGAAAACAAAAATATACCCTGGTCTCTAGACACCAAATATCTTGGTGTCACGTTGGATAAAAAACTCTCTTTCAAACAACATGTAATACGAATTAAAAAGCAGTACAGATCTGCAGTTAATAAAATTTTTCCCCTTATCTCGCGTAAAACTGCTTTAAGCAGACGTAATAAAATGCTTATCTACACCCTGATTTTAAGACCTATCCTGACCTATGCTAGCCCGGTCTGGTCACACTGTGCTAACACTACTTTCGACATATTAGAAAAATCGCAAAACTCCACAATTAGAACAATTGTTAAAGCCCAATGGTACATGAAAAATACAGATATTAGATTTTCACTTAAACTCCCCACACTAAAAAATTTTATTAAAAAACTATCTGAAAATTTCTTCCAAAAAATTGATACTTCAAATAATAAAACCATACAAGAAATAGAAAAATACACCCCAATAAGAAATAACCCTCAACTTCATAGACCCAGAGAAATCTTAATCCTATAATTTAAAATTATACAATAATTTAAACTTTCTAAAAACCAATACTAAACCACCCAACTTCCGCGACCTTAAAAACCAACACTAGCATCATTAGCATACACCATCCAGACAGACAGACATAAGAAAAACCATCGCTTTTGCTCAAACTGATGGATATAGTGGGTCGTAAGAAACAATGTAGAAGACGCCTAAGGGCGATTGGACTAAAAAAAAAAGAAAATCAAGAGTACTAGTGACACTTTGCAGTATCAACGCCGTGTGATTAGAGGATATTAAACAAAGTTAAATGTACCAAAATCTTGCATAATGAAGGTCTAATAATTGTGAAAAATGAAAAAAGTTATGGGGGTTTAAGTGGGAGGGACCATTTAGTTGTTTTATATGCGAAATTGAATTTGGAGTGGGGGTTGGTAAAAAGAATTTGAGCCTTAATAATTGGATTATTGTGATGGAGAATGGAGGTGAAGAGATTTCGAGAGAGCTTAGTGATATATGAAGCAATTGGTTCAATTTGAAGATCATTGTGGATTACATTGTTTCTTATATACCAGGGGGAATTTGTCATTATTCTGAGAATTTTGTTTTGCATGATTTGAACCTTTTTCATGTGAGTTTGTGCGGCCGAACCCCAAACAGGGGAGGCGTAGGTGATGATTGGGCGAAGGATCTGTTTGTATAGTAAGACTTTATTATTTAATGAGAGAGGAGAGTTTCTGCCTATGAGTGAAATACATAAATGAATTTTATTCCAAAATTTTTCAGTCAGGAATTTGATATGCTGCTTATATGTGAGTTTCGAGTCTAACTGAAGTCCAAGGTAGCGTACTACCGAGACCCAGTTTATCTCTTCATCAAAAAGATTTAGATTATTGTTGGGGTTTATTGTGCCATACTTTTTGAAGATTATTGCTTGAGTCTTATCAACGTTGATTGCTATCCTCCAGTCCGTTAACCAAAGTTCTAAGATGTTGAGATAATTTTGGAGAGCTTTGACGGTATATTTTAAGTTAGCCCCCTAAGCTAACACAGCAGAGTCATCAGCAAAGAGACACACACTGACACTGGCATGGTGTGGAAAGTCAGAGGTGAAGAGATTATATAAAAAAGGACTTAAAATCGACCCCTGAGCGCAGCCAGCAGCCATTGTTCCATTATTTGAATAACTATTTTTAATTTTTACATTGAATGATCTGTCGTGGAGAAAACTGTTGATGATATTGATAAGATAGAAAGGAAATTTGAAGTTGATCATTTTATAAATCAACCCATCGTGCCACATTCTGTCGAATGCTCTTTTAACATCCAAGAAAATGCCAATAGTAAATAGATTATGGGTGAAACCTTCATTAATAATGTTGGTCACTCTGGTTAGTTGGTGCCTTGTAGAATGGCCCTCTCGAAATCCACACTGTTCTGGGGGGATGCAGTTTTCAATGTTGCTATGGATTTTGATTCTATTTAGTAAGATTTCATACACCATCCACCCCTACCCACACACACTTATATACTCAAACAGCTCATCGCACCACCGACCAATCACAACCCACGCTCTTACTGCGACTAGACCGAGAAAGCAAGCAGGAATTCAATAGACTTCTGCTGCAATATTATAAACAACTCTCTATTCTGCAATTAAATTTAATCAATCAATATAATTTTTACTTTGGGACATCATTTTACTTTCTGCAATAATTATTAATTCCTTAAAAACTCTATTTTATCATCAAGCTATTGCAATTTTTTATAATAACTCTTCAATAATAACTCATTAACTTCTGGGCAAGTGAAAAACCAAGGTTCAGTTCACCATTCATTTTTAAGCCATTTCACAGGGGATAGAAGCCCGAGAGGGTTAAGTTCCCCGAAATAATAGTTGTCGCTACTCCCTCCCTTGTTGCTGGGTTTTGTTTGATTTTGATATGTGATATCGTTAGTGGCAACACTGAATCGAATTTCAACCGCCGGGAATTGCCATTTTAGCATCGTGTGGGGTGCGGTTTTCATGTCAGTTTATATTTTTCAATTGTTTTGAAAAGTAAAGTTTCTTTAAAATGTCTTCCAAAACGAGAAAGGCCACAGCGTCTTCGTCTCAACAACAAAGCGAAAAGGCATCTGAAGAAAAAAGTAGTCCAACGAAAAAAAGTACACCGTTAAGTCCAGCCCGGTTAACACGGTTGGAAGAGAAGAGACAGCTTCAAAATTTGAATGACCGTTTAGCTACTTACATTGATCGAGTTCGTTATTTAGAAGGTGAGAATAATCGATTGATTTCCCAGGTTACTACTGTGGAAGAAAAATTTGAACGAGAAGTAAGAAATTCTAAAGAAGTGTACGAAAGTGAAATAGCTGGCTTGAGAGGATCTCTTGATCATATCGCTCAGGAAAAAGCCCAGATTCTACTAGAATTGAAAAATTTAAAAAATGAGAAAGCGGATTTTCAGAAGAAGTAAGTGTTATTTTCAAATTTTTTTCATGCAATACAATGCAATGCAACTGATGTATTTGATATATATGTATCAAAATTTATAATCCGTCGTGCATTGAATAGCTTTGTTTAAGTTTCTGATTTCGATCATTTGATCGATAACTTAACCATGAAAAAAATACTCTATTGTAACATTTCGATTTTGTATATTCCTAAGTTTAGTATGTTTGTATTCATGCTAGTGAAAGGGAACGGGATTTTGTATTGAATGGATTTTAATACTAGAATGATGTGACCTGTGGTAGCAATTTTTATGTATTTAAAATTAACATATGCTACTCGTTTTTTTCTTTGTAGACGTTTGTATTCAAACTTTGACTATAATTTTTTTTTGGTAAAATTTTGGGATGAATGGTGCCACACTGGCACCACTATACCGAAAATGGTGTTTTTTTTTAAATTATTTCTATATTATTATTATTATTAATTATTCTTAGTAATTTCAGCTTTTGGAATATAAGAAGTGATGTATTAAAGTCTTGTATGTGATATACATTATATAAAGCAGTTGATGCATTTGCTGTGAGACATGATCAGAATTTCTAAGGAGTGAAGACAAAATTAAAAGCATTTACTTATTATTTATATGTAAAAACACTAAACTTATTATTTTTAAAGCAAGAAATTTGGAAAAAGGAATTTGGATTACATGAATTATTACAAAAATCATGTTTAACCATTGTCTATACTAACCACTAGAGATATTTAGGGTGGGGAGGAGGGATGAGTTTATTATCAAATGTCTTTTCATCGTTTTCTATAAAACTTTCAAGATTACAAATGTGATATTGTCTCTCACTGGCAAATTTTTTTGAGTTGAAACCATAAGATTTTGACAAAATTTCATGTTATTTACCAATTTTATAAAAGTATGAATTTGTTGACTTGGAAACAAAATTAATAAAGGATGTGGATAGACAAAATAAATTATAGATGCAGGTTAGGGCTATATGCTGGTAATTTGTATAAAGATCAAACTTTTGTCATAGGTTGTCAGAAAGCTGTAATATATCAAAACTGAACACTTCATTAACATAAACATACATTTTAACATTAAATAAGAATTATTTAAACCCTTAGAAGATTACATACTTTTTTTTTAGAATTTTAATTGTTCTGGAGGAGGATAAATCTTATTTAATAGTATCAATAATGATGCATAGCAGCTCATTCAGACTACTGACCATGAATTTTTTGCTGTATGAACTCTGCAAGGTAAGAATCAAATTGATTTGATTCCTACACCTATATGTTCCTTACAATGGTTTTTTGAACTGAGTTCCAGTAACCATCTGTAAAGTTGGTTTTGAGCATAATATCAGGATGTTTAAAAGAGATTTTGTATTTTACTATAAGGTATTAAAATCCTTCAGGCAATCATATGCTTCCCAGCTGACGGAAAAGTTAATGCTGCTTTATAATATTTTTTGATGGATTTGAGAATTACCTTGGTATTGTCATAAACATGTATAAGACACATATAACTCCCTTCCTCCCGTTTACATTAAACACCCAAGTTCCATTCTCTTTTATCTTAACTATTCTGTTTCTTGAACATGCTTTTATAAATTTCTTCAATCACGTTAGTAACTGCATCTACAATCATTTTTGAATGCACTCACTTTCATGTATTAGTCTCTACAAAAACTGATCTAATTTATTGATACTTCTATAAATGCATTCTTGAGGGGTGAAAATGCTGTTTATTCCAACCACTTAGCTCAATTTAAAAAATCACCAAAATTAGCATTTTTCGTAGAACCATGAAGTCTGGGAAGTGGAAAAAGGAAAAAATTAAAATTTTTTTTTATTTATCTATTTTTCCGTTGAATTCTTAGTATAAAGCGCTAATATCTAAAGAAATCCTGAATGAAATGTTTGAAAGCATTAATGTTTGCAACATCAAGTATTCCTCTTGCATCCACCATTCAACCACAACCAGATCTTTTTTTCGCTCAAAACTCATTCATATGTACATTCAAAACAAAAATCTTGTTACTCAGTAAACAATACACATAAAAACAAATATTTCTTTTGCCAAAACAAACAGTAAAATGTCTTTTCATTCTTCAATGACATTTATATCCATCAATTGTTCCTTTCCTTTAAAATAATCGTATCTCGCATTATCATTTGCTCATTAAAACAGATCTCTCTCTTTTGGCAAAACATTCCACTCCATATTTGATTTTTCATTTAACCCATAACAAACTCATTCATATACCTACCAAATGAAATCCTTATCAAACATAGGTATATTATTATTCGCATAAAAACAAGTCTTTCAACAAAGCATAATGATCCACAACTAGTTTATTTCACAGTTAACAAACATTTCAAAACACTATCTTGTTACTCGTACAAAATCGCACATTTTTTTAAAAAAGGAAAAACAATGAACTTTTCCTAATGCTCTAGCAAAAAATTCTGATAATTTTATTCTTTTGTCCTTTAACCCTCTAGCTTCTCATCCTGCGATTTCAACGGGCCACTCAAATGTAATAAAATCTGCAAT
The DNA here is from genome assembly GCA_019974015.1 of Nephila pilipes. Lineage (NCBI taxonomy): Eukaryota > Metazoa > Arthropoda > Arachnida > Araneae > Nephilidae > Nephila > Nephila pilipes. The sequence goes on from BMAW01061552.1 coordinate 118,021, forward strand.
TTCCGCGGGCATGTGTTTTTCTTCCTTTATTGAGGAACTCATCCCGCTTTTTTCCCGTTTAACCACTGAAATAAATTATATACAGTATTAGACGTGTAATTAACGTTATGGCCAACAGATGTCGTTAATTGTCCACTAAATTGCGGCATTTGACGGCTCGTGGTATTACTGCTCAAACTTCACATTGACAGCTCGTCATTTTGCAAGCCACCTAACCCCATAAAAAGAGTCTTGAAGACAATGTGCTGTTTGCTGTTCAAGAAAAGATGCAATTGGAAAAAAAAAAATTGCAAAGAAACATGAATCTGATGCAAAGACTTTGAAGTTGGACTTTGCTATAAACCCTGTTTCGAAATCTATCATACTAAACTGTATATCTAAAGTACTTTTTTCTCAGTGCTTTATATTTTCTTAAATTTCATACATTTTACTTTTTTATGTTATGCAATAAATAAGAATTAACTGTAGTTCAATTGAAATTTATTAAAAACAATTTTTTTTTGGTGATAACATCTGAAATTGGTTTTTCTGGCAACTTAGTTTCTCATGATAGAAATCTGTATAAAAAATCATTTCCAGAAAGAAAAAATGCATTTTTCAATTTTCAAATATATGTAGATTTAAAATATGCAACAGAAAAAAATACACAATTTTTGAAACGATTTCAGTCCACAAATTGAGCAGTCAGAGGGTTAATGCCATTCATATCCATCCGTAGATCTGTTCCTTTAATGCATTATCACACTCTCTCGCATTTCAAAAATTCAGTAACAGGAATATTTTCTTTCGCTTCTAAATTCATCACAAATTTATTGGAAATTATCTCCCCTATTTCGTACTCATACTAGCAAGCATCATGGAATACAGCCATGAATGTTTATCATGTGCATGTGTTTTTGAGTGGTTTAAATATTTTTGAGGTGACCGAGAAGATGATACATGTTCGGGTCACCCTTCCATGTCAAACACAGATAATAATATCAAAAAATCGGTAATCTTGTTTGATATGACCATCAGTTAACTATTCGTGCAATTGCTGAGACTGTAGGAATTGACAAAGAATCCATATGCCAAATTTTACGTGACAATTTGAATGTGCAATAGGTGTGTGCCAAAATGGTGCCTAAAATTCTCAGGTTTGAACAAGCTTGCAAAATTTTTTGTTCTGACACTGAATGCCATTGAAAATCATCCAAACTTAATGAAAAGAATAATAACATATCACGAATCGTGGTTTCTTACTTATGATCATGAAACGAAGCGCCAATGCATGCACTGGAAGAGCCCATCTTCACCGAGAGCCAAAAAATCTCGAAGGAGCAAATCAAAATTTAATGATTATTTTTTTGATATTCATGGGATTATGTACCTTCATTGAGTTCTTGAAAGTCAAATTATTAATCAACATTACTACCTTCATGTTCTTGCTGAACTCCGTTAAGGAATAAGAAAAAAACAACCCGAATTGTGGAAGGACTAGTCATTTCGCAGTCTTTCAAGAGCTTTCTATCTGCTATAAAAGATGCAATATTTGAGTTTGATGATGCTGTGAAAGAGAAAGTGGCTCGCACCTTGAAGGAGCTGACTTCCAGCATTGTTTCGAACAATGGAAGATTAATATGGAGCGTTGTAGGGATAGAGGAAGGATATATATTGAAGTTGATAATAAGTTATTATGTATGAAGTCAAAATAGTTTTTTTACAACATCAGTCTTGTAATTTAAGAGCCACACCTTATGACTTAAACAACTGATCTTTTGAAGTTGCAAAAAATTTCTCAATTTTGAACTTCAAGAAGCTTGCAGAAATGTTTATCCTAACATATTGAATGGCATTGAGAATGACCCAAACTTATTTGAAACTATGATGAGTGGTGATTTTTTTACTTGTGATCTTGAAAAGAAGTGCCATTTGATGTAATGGAGCTGCCCATCTTCACCAAGATTTAAAAAGCTCGAATAAGCAAACCAAAATTCAAACTAATGATGATTTTTTTTTTTTTTTTTTTTTTTTTATTTTTTGTTTTTTTTTTTATAAATAACATCTATAGATTTCTATAAATGAAAATTTTTTAATATATAAATATATATATATATATATATTAATGTAGTAACTACTTTAATATATATATATGTATATATATATATATAATTAACCCATTAAATACCGCTACATGAACCATGCTAAAAAAAATTAAATTTTTTGTTTGTTTTGAGGCTCAATATATGTTTGGTCATATTTAGTTTTCATTAAAAAAAATCTTTGCATGGTTAAAGATATGATATGGTCCCTGTTTAATTTTAATATCTTGCTAATTCAAGTAAGAAATCCCTAAAATTATTTTTAAATGATTAGTATAGTTGATTATATATCTCTTAAATGCATATTATATATGTTGAAGGCATTAAATAAAGATCTCTTACATTTTCTTACCTGTTTAATTTTCTTTTTTCATCTACATTTTTTTTTTTTTTTATGAATCAGAAGTAAGCCATTTTTTGTGTAGCATGACATATTTTTCGCACCATAGATGAGTATACTTTTTACACATTACAAATTTTGATTGCTTGTCAGCCTGTTTGAGAAAGTGTTTCACTTCATCAAAGCATATGTTAGAGTTAATTTTGTGTGTGGTCCAAGTTGAGGTATTGAAGATAAGATTCATGATATCAGAATGAAAGTACATTTTGAATAGCAGAGTTTTAGCTGCTAATTCAAGGTGGATCTCTTCTAAATTTGGTGGTTTTTTTTTTCAGATTGAATAGCATCTAATTTATCAGCTTTTTTTCCAAACATGATTTCTTTTTTGGCTCTTTTTATGTGTTTGTCATTTAGTTTAACAATTGATTTCTTATGCTCTGTTTGGTGCCTTTGACCTTTATTCAAGTCATCTTCATCACTTGAAAAAGAATTATCCGCACTTTTCCATTTTGCTGGTGCAAGCGATAAAGTTGCCAAAAATGATACAATTGATGCCAAACGGACTGTGTGTTGTTGCCAATAAAAGGAAAAGTATTGAATTATCTTTTACGCTCCTCTTCCACTTTTTCGATGTAATTTTCTTCTCTAGTGTTTCACGCCATTTGAAATTAAGTTAAACTTCTCTGCATATATCAACTGGCTTTACTGCTTCTAAATAATTTTCATTACAACTTTCTTCATCAATTATCGGAACCAGTGATACTGCACTTAACTTGAGAATTCGTCCAAAACTAAAGCTTCCATATAGTCTAAAGCTTGCTGCACAGTTAAAAATTTTAGCAGCATTTTTACTTTAAAATAAAAGTAAAGAAATTTCTTGAAAATGAACCTTGCTTACTGAAGATTTAGCTTAGAATGCTGACCAAGAATTTATCACATATTTATCGAGAATATTCTTCAGAACATAGAATATATCACCTGTTTTGATTAAAAAAAAAAAAGGATAAAAACATCTGTCCTTGAACAACAAAGGAAAGAAAATAGACTGAAAGGTTTATTTAAGCAAAAGAATTGAGGACTTGATTCTGTTAGAACATGCAAATTCTTCCATTTTGGGACCTTTCTAAACAAAAAACTGTAAAAGTCATTTAAATTAATTTTATCGACCCCAGTTTGTTATAACTTAAATAAAGAACTGTTTTTCTCTGTATTAAGTGTTTCTGAAACCAGTACTTGATTTAATTATTTTTAGTGATAGTTTTTCCCCAATGAAATAAAAAATGGAAATTTTGCTGAAATTAGAAAAATTTTAAAAATTGAATTTACATTATAAATGTTTTTTTTTTTTTTTAAACCCAATGAAGCGAGGTACTTAAACATTCAATAAAACAATTAAGGAATATATGTATATTAATTGTTTGTAAAGGAAAAAAAATCTTAATCAAAAGTTTTCAAAATGGGAGACTGAATACTGAATGAGTTAAGAAAGTACACATTAATTTTATTAACTTTTCGTCACCAGTTATTAACCACCACCTTTTAACTCTTAAAAACTCTTTTGTTAAAACAATATCATGAAATGAATCGTCAAGTTTTGGATATAAAAATAGATAAACAAATTGTCCTTTTCCTTCAAAACAAAAGAACTTCTCTACTTAAAAACAATCCAATAATCATATTTTGCAAATGAAGTGCATTCAAATGGAAAGTAACAAACTGAAATGACTAGTGTGTGGTCTTGTCAGGATGCAAATGATATTCAAATATAAATTTATTATATTAAAATCATATAAGTAAAAGTAATAGAAATATATTAAAGGAACTGTAACTTCCTATGCAGGAACTGCAACTTAGCAGTTTAGTTGTCATGGTCATGAACTCGCAGCCTGGTATTTCTGTTTAATCATGGGTTTGAGTTAGGATGCCGCTAACAACCTTGCATGTAGTGGAGCTAATGCATGAGCTAATTTGCTGAGGCCCTAAATCTTCCTGTTGGTTTGGAGTGAAAATTTGGAAAGGGAAGTGCCAGTTTTGGTGTCGTCCTAAGTTTCAAAATTATGACTTATAACAATTTGTCTATAGTCCTCTTGTTGCTTTGAAGTGTGACTGTAATAATCAATCTATTCCTACTGCCCAATTCTCTTGAAATACCAAGTGCACACTTCTTAAATAGCTAGAATTTTATATATAACAGCTATGGCAGTTGTTGCCAACTCGTAAAATATAAACATATATGGATGATAATCTTATACAAAACAAAACATCTGAATAGAAAATAAGAATGAATTGGATTCTGGAACAAACAAATGACATATTCCAACAAACATTAACCATTATATAGAAGTTAATTGAAACAATTATATGCACTATTGTTGAAAGACTTTTCATTAGGATAAAAAGTAATTAAGATAACATTCTACCTCCTTAATGGGTTTTTGTGTCATGAAAAAAACCTGAAATTTTTCCTTCGTTGTACATTTGATCATTCTGCGGCTTTATTAATGGCTTCAAATAGAAGCAAATATGGATGGAACGGTTGATTGATTGGTTTTATGGTATATTGAGCTACAAAGGCTATTATACCCTTTAAAATATTATTTTCTTTCAATAGATATAAAAATATTTCATTTTTTGCAAGAACGTTCTGAATATTTGTTTATTAGCTATTGTTATATTTTTTGACTGTAGGTAGGCATTCAAAACCTCCTGATTTGCAAAATGTTGGGTACAAGCATTGCACATTTAATAATTCTTCCAATTACTTTATCGATTTTGACACATACTATTTTAGTTGAAATTTTATTAGTTTAGAAATTTTAAAAAATTTCTGATTTTGTATATTTATGTAAGATATACATGTAATATAACTTTTTCCTTGAATGTGTTTGTCTAAAAAATTGCCATTGTTCATTTGTTCCCAAACTGCCATGGCATCTTCACAGGGGTGCTGCAGAATCTTATTCCTCCCTCCCCCATTTGTGATTAGTATAAGGCAAATAAAAATTTATAAAGTGTAGGGCATCATGGGAAGATATTTGTTCAAAAAGAATACCATGAGTTAAAAAAGTTTGGAATCCACAGCGTATTTGTAAAGATTGTTTTGATGGGGGAAGCAGAATTGTGAATTGATTGTGGCATTGCTAGGTAACTGATTGCATCATGGAACATACAGGCAAGTTAATGTTCTATTTTTAGCTCTGAATGAAGATGGGAATGTTTAATGAACACTAGTGCACCGAACATAATACCAATACAGACAATTCACTGAAAATATTTTGTTATACTTTAGCCATAAGAGAGATGAATATTGAAGTAAAGTATTTGGACTCTTTGGAAGATCTTATGGACGGAATATGTAAGCAAGTGTTGCTGGCTCAATTCAGTCAATTAATTTGCAGTCAAAGTCTAGTAGAGATAAACTCTGAGAATGGTATAAGTAGATTAAGTGATATAAATTAGTATAGTAAGTGTTATAGTATTTCATATTTGTTATCTCTGATAAATATTTTTTTGACTTTTGCTCTTGTATCTATGATAGATCAGTTTTTGAACATCAATAAATGTGAAAATGTAGATAAAGACAGTAGGCTCTCAACCATTAGAACAACAGTGAAGAAATGAAAATGTCATAAATATGGTGATAGTTATTTAGAATTTGAAGGTAATTTAGAATGTCTGGTGAAGAGAGACCACAGTGTGTATTGTGTATGCAAGTTATAGCACCAGAGTGTGTATGAATCAAAGTAAATTGAAGTGCCAGAAGAAGCTTTCCTGGCTAAACAATCTCATGGGTTTTTTTTTTTTTTTTTTGGAAAGAGCCAAAACTTCAATGTTTTTCCAAGACTGCATCAATACCAAACAATGCTTTGCTGGCATCTTACAACATATAAAGTCTTGGAAGTGTAAGAAGCTCAATATATTATCATAGAACTTATTGGTTAAAGTCGGGAATAGGGTGTCCCTGAGGCGATTGGTGACGATTTCCTAGATAGGTCGCCAAACTTGCGTGACTTAAGCATTGAATATGCTTAGGGTTACCATAACCTAAATCACCATGCTTAAATCATTATTGCTCCTAAAAGTCACCAACGCTTCCAAAAGTCGCCAATTGCCTAGGGGACACCCTATTCCTGAATTAATTTATTTGTCTGGCAGCTGTAGAGGTGATTATCATGTTTGGTGAGTGATGAGAAACTTTCAAGATTGCCTTTTTCAAATAACAATTAGTCACAGAATAAAACATAACACATTAATCAATAACTCCCGAGACTAACCCAGAGATGGTGCTCGTAGTAAACCAGTAACCAGGTCTTTCTAGAGTACTAACCTTTGCTTGAAACGTGTCAAAATTTTAAGTCGATCGGACCAGAAACAGCTGAGTTATCAAGGTTGGAGTAAAGTCGTTTTGTAGTTTGTTTAAAAAATGGAAAAAACCGAGTTTCGTGTTCTGATAAAACATTGTTTTTTAATGGGTAAAAACACCGTGCAAGCGAAACAATGGATTGAAAAATGTTACCCGGACTCTTGTCCATCAAAAGCAACGATTTGTCGGTGGTTTGCCGAGTTTAAATGTGGTCGTACCGACACAAATGACGCGGAACGCTTGGGTAGACCTGTGGAAGCCGTTACACCGGAAAATGTGAGTGAAGTGACAAAAATTATAATGAAAGATCGTAAAGTGAAGCTCCGTGAGATTGCTGAGATGACACAGATATCATATGGAAGTGTATTTACTATCCTTCATGAAAAATTGAGCATGTAAAAGGTTTTTTCCAAGTGGGTGCCGCGATTGCTTTCGATGGAACAAAAACAGCAACGAGTCGATGATTCAGAAATCTGTTTATCGCTATTTACTCGCAACAAAAAAGATTTCTTGCGGAAATTTTTTTTGGGGGGGGGGGAAAGATTTGGAAAAGCGTTGGAACGATTGTATCACCCTAAAAGGTGATTAACAAAAGGTGTTATGTTGATGAATAAAAAAAAATTTTGCAAAAAAAATGTTGTTTTCAATGTTAGTCTCGGGAGTTATTGATTGATGTGTTATGTCGGACGACAGCAATGATCAATTAATTGAAAAAGTAAAGGAATGGAATCTGGTTTGCAGCTAAATGAGGCTATGAATAATAATAAAGACTAAATATGTTAGCATCTGTACTGATAGAACTCTTTCCATGTCTGGCTACTATGGAGAATTACAGGCATTTATTCAAAGCAAAGCTTCCTGATGCTCTGTGGACCCATTGCATTATTCAGAGGGAACCACTTTCATCAAAGCATCCAAATCATGCCCTGAATCAGTTAGTAGGATATACAATGAATGTGGTAAATTTTATAAAATCAACCTTTAAAGGCAAGAGTTTTCAAAAACCTGTGTGATGGTATAAGAGCCAAACACTCATCTTTGTTGTACTATAGCAGTGCATAATGGTTTTCTTGTGCTAATGATTTATGTACCATTGAACTGCAACAAGAAAGTTTAATTTTCCTTGAAGAAGGATGAAATATTCTGAATATTTGGCTTATACAGGTTTTGTTAATAAAACTATGATACTTTTGCAAAATTTTTGCAAATCCGAATTACCTGAATTTTTCTTTATTTCTAAATATTGCAGAAGTTTTTGATGTCAAATAAACTTGGATATCTCTTAAACTTGATTTTCAAAGAGCATTTATTACAGCTAATTATCTAATTTGCATGGTTTCAAGATAGATTAAACTCTAGTGCTCCATCTGAATTTCTTTCTGCAGAAGAAAATCTTGTCTTTTAGTTAAGGTTTTGAAAGTAAAATTTTGGAGCATGGAATTGAGAGAATTTTAGATTTCAGTAAAAGATGAATATAATACACTTCTATGTGATAAACCTTTATGGATTTTAATCCCATTTTCAGCATCGTATTTGTGCAAAGTTGGATCCACCGCATGCAAAAATCAGTGTGGTAAAAGAAATGAAAGTGGCAGTTTCCAATTTGCACATTTTTCGAAATCATAGAAACTGTGATTTGTAGACTCATTAATTATTAATTTAATATTAATAAAATAACAAATGAAGGAATTTGTTTTTAATATTGCATATACACAAGTTTTAAATATTTTTATCTTCTACTTTATGATTAGTCATATTTTTGCTTAGAGTAAGGTGCTGCAAGAAAACTTTAAATCAAAATGAGTGCAGTGACTTGAAAATCTTTTGGCAGCTGTTGTTTTCGACGCAGTGGAGGGGGAGAGTGCTTAACCTTGCTGGTGGCTGTTTTGAACCTTGGTTCATTGGGTCCGTAGAAAAGGTGTCTGGTTGCTTTTTGCTGTGTCTTTTCCAACCAGTCCTAAAGAGATGTCTTTCTTAGGCTAGTTTTTAAGTGTTTTAACTTTTGGCATTGTTGAAGAGAGCCACTGCAAACTCCCTCTCCAGTATCATTGTGATAATATGAAGAGAAGCATTCATAATTTGTAGAGAGAAGATCTCTTTTCCTGCCATTATTGCAATTGATATTCAATCCTCTCCCTTTTGAATTAAGCATCATTTTTGGACATTTTCCATTTGACGGTCATTGGCTATCTCTTGTCGACATGTGCACCATAACTGGAAAATTGCTAGTTTTGATTTATGTGCACTTGTCTTAGACTTGCTGAGGCAAGTGTTTTTACATTGGGGCATATGCAGCCAGTAGTTCAAGGCTGTGATTCCATCTAGTATTTAAATCCTGGGTCACCCCTTCGCCGGCTGATGTTTTCCACTCCATGGAGGGTGAGAATGCTTGATCTTAGTTGTTTGTGGCTATTTCATACCTTGGTCCATTGAGCCTGAAGAAAAGTTGACTTGTTGCTTTTTGTTTCTATCCCATGGAGGAGGAGAACTGTTTGTTGACTTTGGTTGCCAGCAGCTGTTTCAAACTGTGGACTATTTAAGCCCAAAGAAAAGTTGACCGGTCACTTTGTTGCATTTTTATCAACCAGACCAAAAGAGTGTCTCAGGACTAGTTATTAAAGTATTTTGCTGCCTGGCATTGTTATTAAAGAGAGATGTTGAAATGTTTTGGAACCACTGCCATAGTTATTAGTCATCTTGCTGCATGGTATGGTTATTAAGAAAAATTGCAGCATTTAAAAAAATGTTTTTTAAAAAATATATTTCTGTTTTAGCTGCTATAAAATAACTTATTGTAGTTGGGAACGAACATGTTACCTTTATTGAAATATTCCACTGAAAAATTTATTCAAATTACAACAACAACAAAAATACCGTAATGAAATCGTTATCAAACCATTTTTGTCACCATATTTGTTGTGCATCTGATTCTTCAATCTTACCAAATGTGTTAATAAATGAGATTATTTCACAATTTCTATATTGAAAAAATTTCAAAGCTCTTGTAGCACAGTTTTTAATCCTAATGAGACATTTTAAAGCTTATCAAAGTGATTTAAGAACTATTTTTATAATGTAAATTTATTCTCATTTCATTTTAATGGTAATTGAATTTTGGAATCAAGGAAGTGAAAGTTTTTCTTATGAGTAATCAAAATGTTATTCCTAATCCTGTCTGCAATAACAGTAAAACCCACAGGAAGAATAACATGCAATTAGAAAAAAGAAATTGTGATAAATATGAAAATTAATTCATTCTAAGGATGGATAGTCAAATTTGAAGATTCTAATTAAATTGAGAGATAATTTCTTTTCAAACATTGTTCTTTGTAAATTAAAAGAGTAATTAGTAATATTTGCATTCATTCTTTATAAAATAATCGACTAATACTGTTAATATGTTTTCATATAATTTATTTTTTGAAAGTAATATATGCTCAATATGAAAAAACCCAATTCTGAATAATTACAAGTTATTAAAGGAGTGTTGCTTGAAATAGTGTTTAATTTTTAGGTTCTATTTTAAATTATAGAAATGCTATAAATTTTTGAATGCATTAATGAATGAATGAGTGACATTGTTATGGCTTGGGCAATGAGGTACATAAATAGTTATTTAGTAGAATTTTGGAATTAACAAAAATAGAGTGCAATATTTGGAAAAAAATTAAAATGAAATATATGATTTTTAACAGCTAGAAAAAACAGTGTTTTTAAATATTAATTTATGATTAATTCAAATGTAAGAAGTAAATTTTTTGGAGAACAACAATATAAAATAAAATGTTATTGATGTGTTAATTTTTTAAAATTGTTGTATAGATAAGTAACTATTTTTTTTACATAATCATTAATGTTGCTTTCTAAATACAATTACAGATTAACAAAAAAAGAAAAAGATTTAGCTGCCGAAGAAAAGAAATCAAATAGTCTTGAAAATCGTAACCAAGAGCTACAAAATGAAATCAATCGTCTTTTGCATGAAAATCAAAGGCTGGAGGAAAAGATTAAGGTATAAAATTACTTGTTTGGTAGTTCTTTATTTTAATTTGTAGTAACTAAGTAAAGTTACGGTTATTTGCTAAAAATTCATGGCTTAGAGTTTAAATATTGTCAATAAAAATTTTGTGGGATTGTTTATTTAATTTAATTTCCTTTTTCATGGTCATTGGCTTAAAAAACCTTTGCATTAAGGGGTTCAGAGGAAAGAAGAATGAAATACTATTATTATTCTGCTCTACTGATCATGTATCCAAAACATAAAATCAAAATTGTTGCAGAATTATATATGGACACTGCAGGAAATTTTTTTAAAGAATGAATGTATAGTTTGTAATTCTGTTAGGCTGCATTAATTTATCTAGAATTTAGTGTAACATTCTAAAGACTTAAATAATGGTATACTTTATATTGTTTTTTAATTTTTTTTTTTTTTTGTTTGTTTACTGATTGTATTTTTGTGTACCCTACGTAATTCCAAACTTTTGTTCTCATTTTTCCAAAAAATTCTTCTAAAAAGTTTATAAGTAAATTTATAATGAAAGCAGCATATTGTAATAAGTATTTAAAATTTTGTTTGTTACTGAGTAGGAGGCAATATCACTCTGTTAAGAATAAGCTGCATTTGAAAATATTTTGATAAAAATTAATAAATTTTGTTATAATCAGATTCTTAACATAAAATGTTACATTTGAATGCCTGAAATTGTGACCTTAATGTGGTAAGTTCTCTACTCATAATATTGATTCAAATATGACATACTTTGGAAGGTTTTCTCATCTTAATACTCTAAAAAAAGTAATCTTTTAAATAAATTTACTTCTGTGAAATTATATATATCTACAGCTGCAATAATTAGCAAAACTTGTGCATTAATTCAACAAACTTCTGAATTTCATGCTGCCATCAATAGATATATTGAATGGATCCAAAAATTGGAGGTAGATTTTTTTTTTTGTATTAAAATTTGTATCAATAGGTTTTATGATATTGAATCTGTGAGAAAAAATATTTTACTTATCCTAAAAACGATGTATTATTATAAAAAGTCTTATATTCTCAATAACTACAATTTCACATTTCTGAAGATTATTTTGCGTGATCTTAGTATCCTGTAACAAACAATTTCATTGGAATTTTTAATATTCAGGCTTTTAAAGAATCTGTATATTTTAGAGAGAATGAAAGTACTTTATTCTCTGAAATAGTAGGAATTATATTCATCATTTTTAACTCAATTGTTTCCATTTATGTTTGAAAAAAAAATCCTTAGTAGTTATTTTCTTAGTTTCTCTTCATGCGTGAAATATGGCAATTAAATTTAATAGGTACATGTGGAAAAATTCCATTGACAAAAAAGTTGATGCAATTCCAAGCTTGTACTTTTCTAATCCAATCATGGTTTGGTGATTTTTTTCTGGTTTGGCAAAAATTGTAGGTGGGGATTTCATGTGTGAACTATATATTATATTAAGATATTTTTCAATGCCTTAATAATAAGTATGGTGGCATCTGGGTACAATCTACTTCCATGTCAAGGGATTGACTATCAATCCAATCTCTGGTGACTGACAGTCAATGTGTTAAGTAATATGACCTTATCAAGTATCTCAGAATAGTAGTGAATTATTTCCTTGATACATTCAAGATGCAATCATTTGTAAAGATTTAAATATTGGATCTTATTCTGCATATATGAAATGATAGCCTCTAAAATTATTTGAAAACACAAATTTTATTATCTAATTTTTTATAAGATATTTACTTGCTATGTTATCTGTAGATCCTCTCAAAATAGACCAAGAGCTGTGCTTATGAAATGTGCTTGTCATAATTATTTAAATTTTCACTAAGTCAATTAACTCTGGGTTATTTAGTAATTCCTTTAAGAGTTCTATCCCCTTTGAGTTTGAACAGCACTGTAAATAGGACACCACACAATTGTCCCTGGCTCCACACCTACCTTCTTAAGATAAGCACGAGAAACGTAACCCTGAGGAATTCTAGTGATTTTTTCCTTCCCTGTAGGGTTTGTACCCTGAGGAATTCTACTTCTTTCCAGGAGGCCTATCATGTGTTTATTACATGATAGGGCTCCTGGGGTATTTTTCCTTAGTCAAACCTACCTGTTCATGTATCCAGTCTGAGGGTGTCTTACATTCTGTTCATTCATGTTTTGTTAGCTTGATGTCTCAACTGTTTCAGCTGGGTTTAAGCACTGATCAAAGAACAATTTCTCTGGCTAAGCATTTTCTGTGCAGTCCAGCAACTAAGAGCATAGGTTTCAGAGTAATTTCTTTGGATCTCACATTTTTTCTGAACTCCTGAAAAAGTTGTAATCTTTTCTTTAATATTAATTTTAGTAAAATTTAAACTTTTTAAGTAACTATAGTAGTGATTTTTCTCATTTTAATTTTGAATTTTTGTATACCATAACCTATTAAGGCATTGTCAAACATGGCTGTTAGCCAGCCAGGCTTTTCAAGTCTGGTTTTACTTTGCCAGCTGTGAGACAGACCAAGGAGCTGTTACTTCATAGTGTTTATTTCTTTCCATCAATAGATGGCAACCTGTTATTGATCATTAGAAAACTGAAATTGTATGATGTATAATGCATTTAATTTATCTCAATAGATCGTGAGTTACGATTAGTTGTTTTTGGTGATTTCTCCAACTACGCAATAGTAAAAATAATGTAACATAAAAATACTTTTATGTGGAGGAATATTGGTTCCTTTTATTAAAATTAAATAGTTAATATAGAGTTGATTATAAAGGAAAATAATAGTTATTAACCAATGGGTTAAACCAGAAGTGGACACTTGTTTTGGCTCGAGGGCCACTTAGGAGAAGTGGATGCTAATGGAGGGCTTCGTCTTTTAAAATGATTGCATTCATTAGTTAACTTTGCATTTCAGAAAAGGTATAAATTGTACCTATAAAATCAATCAGCATAAATTAAATGAAATAGTGACAGTTTATTTAATTTATTTTTTATGTGATCTTATATTATCTATAGATGCAAGCACATTTTTTCTAGAATGATTAATGAGATAAATGTATCCTATCACACTTATCTGACTGCACATCATTAAGTTCAAGCTGCAGCTCCTCAAGTGCTGAGTCAATATCAACAGTGATTGGATAAAAACTGTTAAATTTAGTCTCAATTTTCGAATCTTGTGAAATCTGGAACCCAAACCTTGTGACCTCATCCTCCAAACTCTACAGCCAAATTCTTAATTTTACCAGAAACGCTTTCATGAACTTTCTGTTTTCCTAATAAAGGGGAATCATAATCGCCTTCTCTTGTTTGCGTCTTGCTTTGAGTGATTTTACGCTTGGGAAGGAAGTTTCTGATCAATGTGGGCTTTTCTGTCTTGGCAAGTTATGAAAAAAAACGAGCAGGCCACTATTTGCCTACCCCTGGGTTAAACTTTTTTAAACTATGTTCTTTAAAGTTAATTTTTATTCATACATTTATAAAGATAATTTGTTTGAAATCTTTTAAATATTATTGTATGTTATAATTCTTTTAATTTTCCAGTTCTTTCTAGTTTTAAAAGAACAATAGTGTAAGCATTACTGTTTTAATTGTGATAATTTATTTTGGAATAAATTAAAAAAAAATTTCAGGATACTGCACATGAAAATCAAACCTTGACAGAAATGTTATCATCTGTGAAGGGAGAATCAGATGGAAAAACATTGAAAATAACTGATCTTGAAAATAGAATACAGACTTTAAAAGAAGAATTGGCATTCAAAGAAACAGTTCACGAAAAGGTTTGTATTTCTCCCTCCTTATAGCTTTAATTAAGGTTTGAATATTAGTTCGGGATTATTTATTCTCTTTATTTTTGTATTGAAAGATACATATCACGGGTCTGATTGAACAAATCTGTATAAAGCCAAAATACTGTTATGTGTTCAGTATTAAAACAAAAGTTGAGCTAAAAGAATAAGTTAAATCTTTCATAATAAAGTTTTGAAAAAGGTTCCCTCTCTTATTTCATCCTGCTTTCAATAATTTTTAAAAATGATTTATAAGATGCAAAAATTATCCAGAGGGCTTATGATCTTTTAAAACAAGTCTTCGGTGGAGCCCCTTTTTTCATTTATTAAATAATTGGAGTTCCTCACTTATTCTATTTTCATAATGACCCCAGGGACTTGCCTTCTTTAGGTAGATACAGGCATCATGACAATGAAGAACCCTAATTCCTATTGGGTTTACTGTCTTTGGTAAACACGATTGAACCCCTGGAATATCCTAGCGATCCTTCTCTATTTTCGACCCTCCTTGTCAAGCCGTTACTCTGATCCATAAATATGTAATCTTTCATTCTATCCAGGTTGTTAGATATTCTACATTTTTTAAATGATTCTTAATATTAGTTTAATTTCATTCCAGGCTTTTTTTATCCATTCGGATGCAATTTATAGGCTGGCATGACACATTTGGCCTCCTTTTATTAATGTTTTACCCAACATCCATGTATTCTATTGTAGCCTTAAATTTCTTTTGAATGGCTTATTCATATACACTTGTCTAAAGGCGGAACCAATAATGTTAATATGCCTAGAATAACTGTTAATCTTTAGATGGAATCCTGAACATAACTGAAACTATAAGGGACTTATCTTTTTTTTTTAAGGCACCAGGATATTTTTTTCGATAATTTCTTATCCACAATTTTACATTGTTTTCATCCACCCTTTCTCATGAGTATGAATAAAAACACCATTTGGCAAATTACATTTCGGCATCATCTTTGTTTTACAAATAATGGGTTTTAATTTTGTACAGTTGACATATGAAGGCACTATAGTGAAGTGAGATTTTTTACAACTTGTTTTTATTGAACCATTTTTGTTCCTTTCACAACATTAATTATGACTGCATTTTTCTTCTATTTATTATGTATTTTCCAAATCCAAATGTGGAATTTTGTTTTCTATCACAAATTGAATAACTTTGCATTTGAAATCAGCACTGTGTTTGTTTCGTTTGACATTTCAATACTTACTACTAAAAGGAACTCTAAATCAACTGTTTCAACTAAAGCAAATATGATTTACTAAAGCCTTCAATGTTAGCTTCCAAATCAAGCCATTCAAATGAATGGACATATGACTTCTAATTCTGTGAATTTATCTAATTGGAATTGCTTGTTCTTATTCTCAATTGTATATCCATTTTCTCTAAAATCTAGAATAACATTTGTGTGTACATTTGCATTAAATGTAACCTACCCTATTGCTTGTCAGTTGAGTTTACTATTGTTTGAAGGCCTGAGAAATGTATTAATGGAACTATTTAGCTTACTTTAATTAGTATCTAGCCCTTAGATATTTTGTTATGTATTCAAAGATTGAAACATCCAGATGAATAAAATTGGAATGGTTGAATACAAAATATTTATCCTTATATTATAAGTTTTATCTCTCTAATGTTAGCAACACTAAAAAAGATAATGCGAGTACATTTTTTCAACAACAAGATAAAGAAAAAAAGTGATAATAAAATTCAGGTATTCTACGTAACTCCAGAAATACAAAGTAAACAAGTTGTGAAGTAGACCAAGTCACTAACACTGTGTAGGCACAAACCAGTTGACTTCTGATTCCACTGTCAAAATTAGAATTAAAAAAAAAAAAAAATTGTGGGGGAAGGGATTTGAGCTAGAACAAAGAATTAGTGTAAATAAGTATTTGTTTTTTTAGGTGAACCATGTTATTTCAAATAGGGTGAAAAGGAGACTAAAAAAAAAAAAAAAGAGTTGGGTGTAATTTATGAGATGAGATTATATTTGAACTGCTGATTGCTACAATTATGACATTGTAGACTTAAATTTCTTATTTGATTCATTAAGATTTGTTTGCCAGTAGAAAACAAAACTTCTCTGCAAAGCCATAATTATGTCATATGCACATATGGAAGTTCTTATCATTCTAATGTGTGAATATAATTATCCTTTTTTTAAAGCTATTCTTTCTTTAATAAATGTGTATGCAAATATCAGCCTGAGCTTAGAAATTTTTTGTTTCTTTGATGAAACAATGTATGAATGCATGCAAATGAATTATTACTTAAGCAATGTGTGCTTTACATATGTCATTTAATAATGTTCTGTTCCACAATGTTTCAGGAGCTTTCAGATTCCAGAATTTTGAAGACCGTTGAAATTTCAAGTATTGACACAAGTGTTCGAGAAGATTATGACCAAAGATTAGCTGATAGCTTAAGAGAGCTGCGAGATCAATATGAAACACAAATGAAACTAAGCAGTGAAGAAATAATATCAATTTATGAGAGGAAGGTATATATATATATATAATTATCTGTGTTTAAATATATAGGAAACTTATGTTAAATGCAAAAATATAATCATAAAACTGTTTCAATTGGTCTGCCTGTGTTTCCATGTAAAACTATATATCTGCAGATGATCGTACGAAGCTTTTCACACAGATAGTTTCCAACATGAGACAGACTACTATAGGTTTGTAATTTAGATTCATCAAGTACTAAATTAAGTTTTTAATTTTTTTTTTTTCAAACAGGAGGGATAATTAGGTATCAATACAGTTGTGCTCTGTACTATTATTAGTACAGGTAGTTTTACTTTTCACAGTGTCCCTTAAATACCAGATATGTATAGCATCAAAATTAATTTAACACTTTAAATATAGATGCTACTATTTTATAATGAAAAATCATTATAAATTAATATTTTTTTGACATACCTTTTTCTAAATTTTCTATTTTTCAAGAGATGCAAATAATTGAAAATTATATGTTGAGCCTAACAATATGAAAATTGAAAGGTACTTCAAGTAAATTTGCTGATCATGCTCTTCAATAGCTCATGGTAATGCTTCTTGCTAGAATGTCAGTTACCAGAGATAAGAAAGCTGCCATTTCCCCCTTTATAATCTAGAAAGCTTGTAATTTTTGGTTTATAGGGAAATTGGAATTAGTCATTATTTTGCTACATCTATTCTTATCTTTAATTGTATTCTTTTACTGCTTGCCCGAAAAAAATTGATATATTGGAGTTGTCTGATGATGACATGGGTCATCAGAATTAAATTTTCTGTAACAGTAATTAAAATTGTAAAATTACACGAGTTTCTATAGCATGAAACATTGGTTGATTATAAAGCTTAAAGTAAATCTGCTGTGGAAGAATGTTTTTATGTAGTTTTTATTTAGTTTGTTTATGATCTTGGTAAAAATGGTGTTTATTTTATCTTTGAGAATAAGAAACTGATGAATTGATAATATTTTGATTATTAAGGGACAACTTACAAAATGATAAATAAGATAATTATGTGTTTTTTTTTTTAAATTTGAATATAAATTTTATTCCTGGATTTTAAATGTTACAATAATGATAGAATTTTATAGTAGAAACTTGTAAAATGTGTTAACCCGTAGGTATTACACTGCAATGAGGTTAAAACAAAGTGAAATTAATATTTCCACGATAGGCTGTTTTATTATTCAATATATTATGTATTACTTAAATGATCTAAATGTGTTATAGATCAGGAAAATATTTATAATGTAATTTATTTGCTATTATAATATGCATGACTGATAAGTACAATTTTAATGAGATTTCTTAAATATTCTACAATTTGTTTAAATATCCATATTGTTTTATTGAAACATTTTAAGAGTTATCTGTACAACCTGAATGATATTAATTCATATCAACAAGTTTTGAAATTATCAGATTGCGAAGTTTATTTTGTTTTGTAGCTGCTGTAAAATAAATTGTCACAACTATGTTAATTTAAAATAGATTTCACCTTTAATGGTTATGAACAAGGTGAGTTCACATTTGAATAGTGCACCATAATGCTCGCAGATGAGTTCAATTCATCCGAAGTATTTTGAACCAAACTTTTGTAACCGAACTCTACTCACGTAGCAAAACTTTCCTCCTATGCATGCTGATGAGCTGAGTTTGTCTGCATATATTATTACTGAGTTTTTTTTTAATAGTTACACATGATACCTATTGGCAAAGTTTAGTTAGTTTGATAGCATACAGATAGCAGTACCAGTATCTTGAAATGTTTAGCATCATGGTGGAAAATATTACAAATTTAGATGTTGATCTAGTTATTTTTTCTTGCTTAATTTGGCAGGACTTTGTTTCTGAAATGGTTCAAAAGTGAAGGCTTGATGATTCTAATGATAAATAAGTTTGATGATAATATGTATATGATGAATAATTTCATGTTTTAAAGTGTATTACACAAAGAAGAGTTTTGGGTAAATGTTTCATAAAGTTTGAAATTGTTTATATTTTAGATATTTTTTAATTTAATATTTTACAAACTAATATTCATAATACTTATCATTTACTGAATTGTTTTAAAATGCCAGTTGAAATTGTTAGGAAATATTACATTAATATACAACAAATAATTTTTTAAAGACCATCTTTAAAATATATCTGTGGTTTGGTGCACATACATTAATGATGTGTATGAAATTTTTCCTACCTGTAAAAGTTGTATGTTGAAAGCTGACCTAGCAGTAAGGAAGTTTAAGAAGTGCTTTTGGATTTTTGTTTTTGACATAAAGACAGATAAAATTTAACTAAGCCAATTTAAGTTTCTTAAGTTTGGCTAATTAAGCTTAGTAATTTCATATACTCTAAGGGAAACCATGAGTAGGATTCAACTGATGTATGAAGTGTTGATTACATGTAGATGGAGTGATGTATCCACTTATAAGATTATAGTGTGTCGGTGGAGAGTAAATTGTGTTCTGGTAGGTCTCCTCAACATCCAGAAATCAGATTGCCATTGACCAAGTAAGGATCCAAGTGATGCAGGATTATCAAATCATGAGAACTTGCAGACATTAGTGACATGCAGCATTGAAAACTTTATCTGAAGCTGATTTCAGCATCAGCATTGGGTCATTTTTTATGAATTTCACCTTTGAGAACATGGGCTTCAGGAAAATCTTAATGTATACTGACATTGCTAACCAAACAAGCAGGACCAACTCTTTTTTTGGAGATTTGTAGGACTGGATTTGTTGAAGACTGGAGAATGATCCCATTTTTTTCAACACAATGATCATTGGTGATTAGTTTGAGGTTTATGGATTTGACCCTGATTCCCCTCTCTACATACATTATAGTCTTCACAATAGATGCATCCTATATGTTGTTTCTGCTTATATTTCATTAGTGATTTCTTCTGAGCTGATTCTTGTATGTGGTCTCATTAGGTGTAGCAATTAGCTTTCCCCTCGCTTCCCCAACGTTTCCCCCCCATTAGAATCTTTTAGAATTGGTCTTATGCAGTGCAAATGTTTGAATTTGCTTTGCTTACATTTCACATTCCTGAATTTATAGCATCATTACAATAATGTACCTGCCTATTTGTCACATTTGATACAGTTTCCTGGTCTAACACAAAACTTCCAGTTTTTACCCCAAGCTGAAAGTATTTGAAAGGTACCAAATTTTAATTCAGAGAACACATGTAGGACCACTACATTTTCTCAAAGAGAAGCATTCTAACACTGCTTTTGAGAGTAGGAGAATTGTGTGGAGAAGTATGTAGTATTCCAAGGGTGGATAGTTAATTTGTGTAAAATTACTCATCGTTACAGGCCCGGAACCGTAGCTCTGAGAGAAATCCGTCGTTACCAAAAATTCACCGAGCTCCTCATTACTTTAATAAAAGCCAAATATAGTGTCTTGAAATCCTCTTACATGTATATTTTAACCATTAACACTCTTTGTTGATATTTCTAGCTCTTTGATCTGCAGAAGGATTATGATCATAAAATGAAATCTACTCAAGGAAAAGAAGAGGAAGTACGAACTATCAAAACCAAGATTGATTATTTGTCATCTAAAGTTTCAGAATTGGAAACTCAGGTTTGTAAATTATTCTGAATCTTAAAATCGTAAGACACTAAAATTTTATGCAATTTTTTGTTTGAATTTACCTTTATAAATATGAAATTGTTTTTCTGTTTGTCGTTGATTGCAATATTTTTCCTTAATTTTGTTTGCTATTATACTAACAGAAGTATTAATAAATAATTTTATGAATGAATAATATAAATCCAATGAAATAAAATCCTTGTTCCACAAAATCTATACTTTTTTTTAAATGAAACCCTCCAAGGCACTGTTTTCCTCCTCTAATATTTCTATATTTTTTTAAAACTTAGAATTGTAATGCCTTAAAAATTATTGTAAATTTAAATTTCTATGTTTTAAAATCTTTGTATTTATAAGTTGAACATAATTAATATAGCTCTATGCATATAGTTTTTAGAGTGTTTTTACTAGGCTTTTTTAAAAAGTTTTGTGATTATAACATTTACTGAATCATAGAATGACTCTTTGAAAAATCGAATAAAAGATTTGGAAGCTCTTCTGGAACAAGAAAGAGAATGGAATCATCTTGCAATGCAGTCCAAGGAAGAAGAATTAAGAGGTTTAAGAGAAGAGTCCCAGAAGCAGCTTGCAGAATATCAAGATCTTTTAGGTATAAAAGTTGCTTTGGATATGGAAATTGCTGCATATCGCAAGCTTTTGGAAGGAGAGGAAGCCAGGTATTTTTAGTAGTCTATTTTAAATTAATTTATACTTGTTGCTATCATTTATATATTTATTTTTTCTAAAATAATTAACTTTATTTTTTAGACTCATTCTAACTAACTTTGCTACTTATATACTATGATTTATTTCTTTGCATGGATGAATTTTAAAAAAAAAGTAGTTATGCAGCTATCAAGTATCACATATTTGGAATGAGAGACCATATCTTATTTTTTTTAAGACAACATGTCATAAAATTAAATTTTAATTTTGTGATGCATAGTTAACTCTGAAGAAAAGCTGCGCATGATCAATAAATTGTCCTTTACGATAATTAAATGATACAAAATATCTCCATTAATGAAGGAATAGTTTAGTTGTGCAAGTATTGAATAATTTTATCATTCATCTATGAAGAAATATTAATTATTTTGCCATTAAGAGCAAATATGTATAAATAAATATTCAGCATTATCTACTTGAACACAGCTTGTAAAAATTCTTCCTCAACTAGAACACACAAATCATGCTGCTAAAATTAAAATTTTCAAAAAGTACTTCTTTTTTTGATGATTCATTGGAAAAATAATTATGATTGTGATATAAACAGTGAATAAATCTAATGATCTCTGAAAAAGTTCCACTGGGTATTGATTGAAAGAAGTGGAATACTATGAATTTATGTGTTTATAATAAGCCCAAGACTCGTGAGCAGTGCAGACAAAATGTTACTTTATTGGTCATCTAAGCATTGCATTTTAAACCTTAAGCGAATTTTTTTAAAAAAATCTCTGAGGTGCATATTTTGTGACTCATATTGCAGTTTCAGTGTATTATATTTTGTGTCTCTGGGCCATTCCATCTTTGTGCTACATTATCCACACAATAGGTTTTTTAACGTAGATTAGGCCTGAAACAAAAATTAATGTGGCTCTTATTTTTTAACTGAATTTAAAAATCAAATTGTGTTAAATTCTTTCAAATGTGCATTTGATGCCAGATCAGGTGTCGTCCTCATCACTTGAGCGAGGTTCAAAATTACGAGGTCCGTCGCCAATAGCCCTCGTGTTGCTTCTAGTGCGACGTTAATAAAAACTAAATTAAACTCAAATGTGCATTTTTTTAGCAGGGAAATTTCTGAAAAATTGTTGCATCTGCTGGAAAACAAATATAAATTATGAAAAGGGGTGTGTAAAAATATCACCAAAAATAAATTTGAGTAAATTTTTTGATAGAAATATGCTTACAGCTCCTTCCACTCCTTAGCGAGTCACCTTAAAAAATTTAGAGTTATTCAATCAAAAATGGGGATTGATATTAATGTCAATCATATATATAATATCAATCATATGATATAATTTTAAACACTTTATTTTAAAGTTTCAATTCATTTGTGTATTATTAAAATTTAAAGCTTATCTGATAGGCTATCTTTTAAGCTAACTAAAATTATCTTTTGGGTAATATTACAAAAGTATAGTAGTTAAGAGAATTGGAATCAAAAGTCTGTTGTATAGTTCGATGGCTTACTAAAAGTGAAATTTAACCTTCTCGGACCCAAGGCCAACTTTGAATCACTAATTTTAAAGTTATTTGTATTAATTGGGCCTAATTCCTTAGGAAAGTACTGAAACAATGTTAAAAAAAAAAAATTTATTTTGGAGGAGACATCGGGACAAAGTGACATCACCATGTTAATTCAAAAACTTTATTTAATCTAATTTAATGAGTAATGCTTGCACCCTGTAAGATCTTAATCACAAAATATTCAATGTTAAATGTGTGATGCTTTGATATTTTAACATTATGGCATAAAACATGTATATATACACATACATAATTGCAAGTTTACAGGTAACTCTGTTCTTGCTTATCGAGATTAATGTGAAACTTTTTTATACATATATTTTAAGGCTTATAAGCTACTTTAAAACCAAGATGTAGCTTCAAAAACTAGATAAAATATCATTTATTGCATAATTTTTAATTCATCGAATAATTTAAAGTGGCCGCGGTGGCCTAGCAGTCATGGTTTCAGATTCATGGCTGGTGATTTTCGTTCAGTCGCGGGTTCAGACTTGCCATGTAGCCAGGACTGATGCACATTATATGTGTCGGTGCCCAAAGTACCTTCATTGTCGTGGTGTGGAAGTTGGGAGAGGGAGGTGCCAGCTCAGGTGTCATCCTCGTCACTTGATCGAAATTCAAAATTACAAGGTCTATCACCAATAGCCCTCATGTTGCTTCGATTGGGATGATAATAAAAAACTAAACTAAACAAATAGTTTGAAACATTGTCAATTTTCTTGCATGCAAAGAAAAACTTTACAGGTTGTGCACTTCATTCTTGCTGAGTTTGATGTGTAACTAGGCATTCTGCATCATTTTTTTTATGCTGGTTGAGGAATTTCCGCAAGATGCAAATTTCGTTTCTTCCTCAAATGCTGTGATGGCAAAGAAACTTTTGCATTCATTTTCCTATTTTGAGTTGTAGGTGGCTCACTTGGTTCATATTCCGATCTATCTCCTTCGGAGCCATGAAGAGGTATCCTTGTATTTTTATTTTGAATGCAAGTTAATCAGATTTTGGAACACGACATTGAATTGTGTTGTCTATATTCAATTCAACTTGCAGCTATTGTAAAATCTTATAAGTGCGAAGTGCTTTATAACTGGAATGGTCCACTTTTTTGTCCGAGCGCAAGTTCATTAATAGTTTATAACGTGATCAAGGAAATCAACTCCACCCTTGTACAAATTATATTTTTTACTATGGAAGGACAGTTGACAAACACATAGTTCTTATCTTTCTTGGACCTTTTTTTTGCATGTTGCTGAGGGATGTTTTTCATGGGCAGATGAAATAAGCATAACCAATTTGTTGTTGAACCATTGGCCATCATTTCTGATTTTTTTTTCAACTGATCCTCAACCTAGCTTTTTCATTTCAGTGTCCATTTTGAAATTAACATTAGACAGTATATTATTTCTCAATGTTGTTCTTCCTTGGCAATGATTTTTATAATGAAGAATGTATAATAAAGGAATCGATGTGAAGTATCTGTCCATAACCAAATTACAGCCGGGAAATTAGTTCTCCGAAAGTCTCAAAACTATTTTGCCTCCAGTATCTTAATTTATTTAAATCATTGTCAGCTGAATCCTGAATTATTTTGTCTCCCTATCCTTGATATATGAAAAGATCTAAAGGAAGACCATCAGGCACAGTGTAGCTACAAAAACTTTCAAGCCACAAGGATTTGGTTTCCCTTTAATGAATTGCCTTGCAGATGCATGACTGAAAAAAGGAACTTCTATTGCCACATTGGATTATTTTTTCATTCAGTAGGCATCCTGTTAGAACTGTTTATAGAAGGGTCTTACTTTCCAAAATTTATCATTCACTTTTTGTTCGTCTTGTACTAATAAATCGTTCTCTCCATTTTAAATTATTTCTTATTGAGAAGTAGTGATTTTGAGACATGTTGTCTGCGATTATGGAATCTCTTGTTTTTTCTGCACAGTACATTCGAATTCTAGGCAATTTTCACATAACTATTGTGATTGTAAAGAACTGTGTCATTTCAGTTTCTGACAGATACAGGTTATTCCCTGTATCCCTTAAATACTTACAGTTGGTGAATTCAGCCAGTAATCTGATTATATCATTTGGTACATACTTGTGAAATTAATCCTTGAGAGACAGAACAGGTAGATACCTATTATTCTCTATGTATGAGGGTGCAAGTGGAAGTGGATTAAACTCTTCTGAAAGTAGGGTCTTCCAGTAGGATCTTCTCCAGTGTTCAGGGATTTTAAAGTATTTGGAACAACAATTGATGAAGGTGTTGATGAAGCAGAAATTGATGACTTACATATTCTTTTCCTTTCCTTTTAAATCTTTTAGGCATAATTGTAACAGTTGAAGGACGAGATTTTTTTTTGTTCTAAAACAGATTCTACTGTGGAAATTTCAGGAACTATTGATACTTTATTTGTCTCTACTTAAGATGAAGAATCATTTTGTAAATCTAGAAGAGCAAATGAAGGATCCTTAACATCATCATTTTCAAAATCTGAAATACCAATATCTGATTCATCAGCATTCCAGATATCTCCAAACCAGTTTGGGAAATCTGGAGAATCTAAAATAAATTTAGTATATATTAAGTGTAAAGAAGAAAAAAAAAAATTTTTTTTAAAGAGAGTATGTTATTTTAAATAACTAACAGTTGTATGAAAACAAAAATAATAATAAGGTGGTTGCATCAATTTTTATTATTTACTCTTAACCATTTAGTACTTATTTATTATTTACTCTTAGTTTCTATATAAATATATAAAAAAGTAAATCTAATTATTAATAACAATTTGCTAAGCTCAAATATATGCCCTAATTAATAGTTTCAACTAATGCGATTTTGAAAGTTTTTGAGGCGACATCGAAATCATAGCGTTCTAAATCAGAAGTGGGAAGATTTGACTGTTAAATTAATAATACCACATAAGAACACCACCTTTAAGGAATTCAGTAGTATATTTAATAATTTTATGTGATACAAATAATAAAAAATATGAAAACTTACCGATGCACTTGCATGTAATTTTCTTTCTTTTGGAAAACACCATTTTCATTTGGCCATAAGCAAGCAATGAATAAAATTCTGTCTTTAAAAATTTTTTTTTTTCAGTACTGCTACCTATTAACAAGAAACTTAACT
Source organism: Nephila pilipes (assembly GCA_019974015.1). Lineage (NCBI taxonomy): Eukaryota > Metazoa > Arthropoda > Arachnida > Araneae > Nephilidae > Nephila > Nephila pilipes. Next base: position 144,118 of record BMAW01061552.1, read on the forward strand.
ATATCTGGATTAATGCTTGAAAAAATTATATTGGTGAATCGTTTTAATTCAAATTCATGTGTTAAAAAAACAGTCGTATGTGTGTATGTATGGATATATATAAATATATAAACATTTGCACCTATAAAATCTTGAAGTGTTAATATTTTGATTAGGTTAAATATTTCTCGAGAAGAATCTGCAAGTGGTGAAACTGTGAGACGAAGTACACCTGTGCGCCGTACTCCCTTAAGAAGTACCAAGAGAAAACGGGCTTATTATGAATCAGGCGAAAAGTCTGTCAGTGATACACATGTATCAGCTACTGCTAAAAGTGATGTGGAGGTTCATGATCATGATCCAGAAGGAAAGTACATAAAACTTTTCAATAAAGGAAATACTGTAAGTTATTTATTTATGTAAAAATATAAATTTTTGATTGAAAAAACAAAATTGTTTAAAAAAATTAAATATTTGTTTTTTTATCCCAGGAAATTTCTTTAGGAGGTTGGCAACTTATTCGTAGAGCTGGAGAACAAGAAACAATTTATAAATTTCACAGAACTACAGTCATAAAGAGTAATTCTTATGTCACAGTATGTCTGATTGTTATTTTTTCTTCTAAAAGTAATAATTCTTTTGATGATTTATATGCTTGGTTAATGTGAAACTAACAATGGGTTTATATATAAAATATTTTGATATGAATTTATATAATTATTTCCAGTTGTCATCCAAGCCTAATGTTTTATTAAATTTTGTGTGTTTGTACACACAGTGGAACTTTGATAAGTCAGGCTTTTTTAAATAGGGTTTTTGGATAACTCAGATTGATATGTATGAAATTTTTTTTTAAATTAAAAAATTTGAGGGTTGATCTCCAAGTTTTCTCAGTAACATATATATATATGTTCCATCTTCACGTTTAGAAAAATTATTTTCTTTCTTACTGAAATCTTATGAAAGAAAAGGGGGCGATGGGACTTTACAATTATTCTGCACTAAGCTTAAAAGCTTAGTTGCACCTCTCATCACCCTTGATGAATGGTATACAAGGTTTTATGTTGTCTATATGGAAAATGCAGTAAAACAACTTGAAGCACACCTTGATAGTTCACAAAATGGGCATCTTTATCTTCTGTAACTTCCATTTTCTGTTTAACCTAGATTTTCGATATCCTAGACTGGTTCTGATCCCAATTAATCCAACACCACGAAGCTTACTGTATATATAAGTACTCATTAATATGTTGAGTTGCAATTATCAAAACTGTTTTTTCAGTTCACGATAGTTTTAACAGGTTCTTTACATGGTGACCTCCCAATAAGGGATACCCACTGGACCAGGCATGTTGTCCATTCATACAAGGTAAATGCATATGCTATTGAAAAGGACCAATAGAATTGTCCCTTATTCAAAGGTTCCTTTACACGAGGGTTTTACTGTATATATGTGTGCTAAATTCTCCTCTTTTAGGTATGGAAAGTTCATTTTATAATTTTAATTTTTGTTTAACATATATTGAAATTCATGAAATGAAAATTTCCTCTTATCTTTTTGACATTCTAAAGAATTGTAGAAAAAAAAAATTCTCTTCATATGTTCTTGATGATGGTATTGTGTTTTTGTGTACCATCAGTTTGCTTTATCCCCTTTATAAATATTTGTTTTGCATAAAAAGTAGTTATTCATATTTGGTTTCTTTTAAGTATTTGTAAGAATTTTAACTATGTGTGTAACAATATATATATATGTGTGTGTTTAAATATATTTATTGACCTTAGGTTCATTTTAAAATAAACTAAAAAATTAATGCCAATTTCAATCTGTAAATTATGTATTTACCATTGAAAGCTCAATGTATAAACCTTGGTTTTATTAGGTTTGGAGTTCGGATGCTGGTGCTGTTCACAATCCTCCCACTGATTTTGTTATGAAAGGCCAGAGATGGTTTGTGGCTGATAGTATGAGCTCAGTGCTTTTAAATAATAATGGAGAGGTAAAATAACCTATGATTGTATGCAAATTGATGTTTAATTGAAATGGAGAAATTCAGTTCAAGTTCATTGACTTAGTTTCAAATAATGAGCTATATTATTTAAGTTTATATATTTATAAAAAAAATAAAATAGAAAGGGCTATTTTCTGAGTTAGAAATTGTTTTCATTTACAATTATCATTGAAAAATTAAAAATAACAGTAAATCATATATATGCCTTTAAAAAAGGTGATACAATATTAAATATTTTATTCTGACAAATCAGCTAAAAAAATTGAAAACTTTGAAGAAATAAATATTTTTTATTACATGATGTACTTTATAAAAAAAAAAGTACATGAAATTATTTTCCTTGACTAATTTTGCCTTTAACATACAGTAAAATTGTAATTTTTTAGTAGTAAGTGATTGTTGTACATAATATGTATTAAAAAAAATAATTTTCTGTGTTTCTTGATTATATTTTTAAACATCAATTTAATTAAAATTTAATTCTTGGAACTAGGAATTGGCTATAAGGGAAACTTCAAAGAAATTTCATAAATCTCTTGAGCAAAGAGTTTTGGATACCAGCTCGTATCCATCTGAATATGCACCAGAAGAAATTTATCACCAACAGGTACTTTTTTTTTCTGAATCTACATTGAAGATTTGTGCTTAATGATTATTTTCATTTTTATGACAGTGTGTAATTTTTTAATAATTTAAGATTTTACAATCTATTTCAGATTAAATTTCATTCTTAATTAGCTGATAATTGCATTAAAAATTGCATTTTGTTGTTACATATACATGCACACACAGAAATTTTTGTGAAAAATAATGCAATTAGTAAAGAAATGCCAAGTGAGAAAAAATAACAAGTAAAATTATGTATGGTTTACAAGTGTAATTTTGGAATCATATTTTAATATCAAAAGAAATTTTTTCCATTGTTGATTATGTAATTTTAATCTTCAAAGTTAGTTTTTGAAAGATAAATCTGAAGATTCAAAAACAATTTTCTGATACAGTGACATATGTGGAACTAATATATAGTATAGAAAATGACATGTGAAACAATTATAACATCAAAAAAGCTAAAAAATATTTTGGCTTTATCTTCAGACAACCGTTTTTGTCATATATTGCTAATTTTTGCGTAACCAAAATATTATGTTTTGGATATATATTCTTTAATGTTAAGTTTTTTTTTAGGGGGGGGGGAAATCAAACTGATTTTTATTGGCTTGCATCATTTTCTTTTTTTTAAATTACTATTTACTTCAATGCTTTATTTTAATGATCATACTGGCCTTGATGCTCTAGTAGTCATGCAGATGATTGTTTATTGAAATCTAGATTTGGGGGTGTAGATTGCACTAAAGACCCATCCTGTTCATTAAATTTTCAGGGATGCAAGGTCCTCACATGGTGTGTATGGAAAGTGGGATCTTTGGTGTCATTCTAATTGTTTTTACCTTGACTGAGAATCATTTATCACAACAATCCTTATGTTGCTCTTCAATGGAGTGTTAATAAAAAATTAGTCATTAATGATCTTATTGATTACTATGTAGAGATTTAATATATATCTTTTTTTATTTATGTGTGTTGATTTGTTTGTTAATGCCATTTAACTTTTGTAATGTTGAGTTGAAGAGAATATTTTAAAATTCTTTATTTACAATTATTCCCCCCCCCCTCAATTTATATATAACACATCAATCAATAACTCCCGAGACTAACCCAGAGATGGCGCTCGTAGTAAACCAGTAACCAGGTCTTTCTAGAGTACGAACCTTTGCTTGAAACGTGTCAAAATTTTAAGTCGATCAGACCAGAAACAGCTGAGTTATCGAGGTTGGAGTAAAGTCGTTTTGTAGTTTGTTTAAAAAATGGAAAAAACCGAGTTTCGTGTTCTGATAAAACATTGTTTTTAATGGGTAAAAACACCGTGCAAGCGAAACAATGGATTGAAAAATGTTACCCGGACTCTTGTCCATCAAAAGCAACGATTTGTCGGTGGTTTGCCGAGTTTAAACGTGGTCGTACCAACTCAAATGACGCAGAACGCTCGGGTAGACCTGTGGAAGCCGTTACACCGGAAAATGTGAGTGAAGTGACAAAAATTATAATGAAAGATCGTAAAGTGAAGCTCCGTGAGATTGCTGAGATGACACAGATATCATATGGAAGTGTATTTACTATCCTTCATGAAAAATTGAGCATGAAAAAGGTTATTTCCAAGTGGGTGCCGCGATTGCTTTCGATGGAACAAAAACAGCAACGAGTCGATGATTCAGAAAGCTGTTTATCGCTATTTACTCGCAACAAAAAAGATTTCTTGCGAGAAAAAAAAAAAAAAAAAGATTTGGAAAAGCATTGGAACGATTGTATCACCCTAAAAGGTGATTAACAAAAGGTGTTATGTTGATGAATAAAAAAAAATTTTTGCAAAAAAAATGTTGTTTCAATGTTAGTCTCGGGAGTTATTGATTGATGTGTTATGTATTTTAATTTTCATAAATTTTATTTTGTTATAATTTCAAGTTTTATATGCATATAGTAATTTAATTAATATTATCTATTTTTCAGGGCGACTTCAAAGAAAGATGCTCTATTATGTAGTCATGGCAAATTGCTTTGTTTCATCAGAAGTCAAACTATTAACTTTTTAAAGTATTTTTTTTTTTTTTTTTTTAAAGATTTCATTGTTTTAATACAGTGCAAATTTTAACGGATTAAGAATTATGAACTAATTCATTCTTATGCCAGTGTTCACTGCCTACTTATTTGTGTTACAGATGTAATTTTTTCTCGATTTTCTTTATTAGTTATGTATATGGTTAACTGAAGTTATAACAATTTTTAGACATTTTAAAATAACATGTAATCATTACTCTTGAAGGAAATGTGTACTACAAGGCAATAATTCTCATATCAATGTAATTCTATTGTTGTGACCTGTTTCTTTTTCCCAATTTACTAACTTTCTTAGATTAATTAATCTATAATGATCAGATAGCTTATTCCCCTCCTTTTTTTTTAAAAAAAAAAAAAAACTCCTGAAAGAATTATAATTACCAAAAGTTTTTGAAAATTTTTAGTAAGTATCTATCTACTAAATATTATGCAATCTTAAATAATGAGTACAATTCATTCTCATCATTCATTGTAATTACTGCCATAAAAACTGGTCCATATAGAATTGGATCATTTTTTCTACGATTTTAACTTTTTATTTTATATTATGCTTGGTTTTTTTTTTTGTGTGTGTATCACTATAATTTTAAATAATCCGTAAAATTCTCGTTATTGAAATGCTTTCAATTATGTTAAGTCTCAATTGTTAAAAGTAGATGATTTTTTGTAACATTGCTAATTGTGTAATGCAAATGTGAATTTTGTTTCTGAACATTAACAAGATTTTACTATATTGTTCAAATGTTCAGATCTCTATTTTTTGTATCAATGTGCCATTATGTGTCCGTATATTTGGAATAAAAACAAAATTTTTTTTGTATTTTTATTGTTTTTCTTGCATATTTAAGTTTGCATTAAAAGTGAAAATAAATGTTTATGAATTTGATTCTCATCATCATCAATTAAATTATTTATAAAATATTGATGTTGGAGGAAGCAGTTGATTGCAGAATATCTGTGAAAAATCAATTCCTTCAATTTTTCAAAATATGTTATTGAAACATAATTTTTTTTTTCCTAATTAAAATGCACCAGTTTTTAAAAGTTAAAAAATGTTTTTTTGAGTTTATTTGTATATCATTTATAGCTGAAAACTTATTCTGGAATTTCAGAAAGACGAGAATAAAATTGTCCTTCAAATTAATTCCTAAGTACAGGCATTGCTAATTGCACAACGTTGCATGATATTAATTGAAACTCTATAACATTATTTCAACAATTTAATACAAATATTTTAAAACTGGAATTTGCACATGTTTTTCATTAATTATCTGAAACAACTTTTTAAAGAAATTGTTGGTTTTATATACATGTTGGTGTGAAATAAAAATTTTAATTCTAAATGTTTTAAAAACTTGAATACATTGAAGAATAATTAATATTTTTCATACTATATCTGTTTTACTAATCCAAAGTCTAATGGAATATTCCTTTATATATCAGCCAAGATGTGATTATTCCAATTCAGTAACAAAATTCAAATGGGTGTGTAAGAAATTAATTAAAAAAAAAAAATTCTATCATATCTAGACAAAATACATTGGAATGTCTGCTTTTCTAATCATGCTAAGAAAGGGTTTTTTATTTTTTATTAAACATAACATTTAAAAGTAACTAGTGAATTGTGTGAAAATTATTCAATGTAAATATGTTGAGAGGCTAATTTTGAATCATATTAAATACAAGTAAAAACTTTTTTTTTTTTTTTGCAAAATAAATTCTTTAAAATACTGATTGCTATATTAGATCTTATATATAGATAGTTTGGAAATTGTATGCTATTGGTTTGCCTATTATTGTTTGCCAGTATGAAAATATTGATTTCTTGTGCTATGTTAATTTTATAGAGCTATATACAGATAAATAATAGAACAGTGTTAAGTCTGACCCATTTATTTTAGAAAACCTGGATTGGTCTGCATTAAATTCTTTCTTTTTATAGAAGCTATGTAAATTTCTGTAATAATGTTCAGTTCACTGTGTATTTTGAAAAATTATTTTTTTATTGTAATCTAATAGCAGTGAATATATTAAGGGGTGGGGTGTTATAGTCAACAAAACCTCAGTCAGAGGTCAAAGCAAAAAAAAAAAAAAACTTATTTAAGCCTCTTATCAGGAGTGACAAAGGAAGAAATACTTCCTGTTTGTGTAAGGTAACTGAAAATAATGAAGGTAGACAGGTGATATAATATGATGAATATGACCAATCAATTAATAGTTATAAGTCATGTGGAAGCAGCATCTCATTTAGAATATTTGATGGTCGATTTCAACCATCAAGGATAGACTACACTGAATAAGCTTTTACTTAAGCTGATGTGTGATTGTGGCCCTTGCAAGTAATATATGAACCTCACAGTAGAAGATTTCTCCCCCTATAAATTAAACATCTTTATTTCATGAAAATTGGTTCATACTGAATTTGATCAATATGATTTTCTCGAAGTATGCTTTATTTAATTTTTTCTGGTTAACCCGGATTTTCAAAATTCAGGACCAGAAATGATCCCAATTAGTACGATTTAACAGGGCTTTACTGTATATGGTAGACTTCCAAGCCTTAATCTGATTAATGTAATTAAAAATGAAAGATTGGGGAAAGGAACATTTTTCATCATAACTTGGTCAGTAAAACCCTACTAATTTTGTGATAATAAACTGTCTGCTGTTAAAAGTTAAGTACAACCAATCTTTTGCATCTAATTTGAAAAGTGATGCACATAAAAACAAGGATTTTGAAAGAATCGTGCTTTAGACAGTTAACTGAATTTTACATGGTTTACAAAGAAAAAAAGAAAATTTTTGCAAAGTTTTACTGTTTGATGCACTACTCTTAGTAAAAAAAAAATTTATTAAATGTGACTGCCATACTTTTATCTGTTAGTAAAATCACTGGAGTGGAAGTAATGCCCTTGTGTAGAGCAATCCTTATTTGTAACTGATTTGATGGCCTTAGAAAATTAGTTAAGGTAGCCACCTCTATACCTAAGCAGTCCCAAAGATGCTCTATTAGATTGTTAGCACTTTCCCTCTTGATAGCCTACATATTTCATATGCAGAAGTGATTTGTGGTTGATCCCCATCTCTTTGTGAATTTTTCAAATAAGTGCAATTGTAATGGTCTTGATTTTATTGAATCCACAGTATTAACAGCAATGTGCAAAACGTATTTTTAATCATCTTGCACAGTTCAGTGTATCTAGTATTGAAGTTTTTTGGAGTCCTGTTCATCGCTTTATTTTTCAAGTTAATCTTTGAATGTTCAAGTTAGTCTTAGAATGTCAGTTTGTACTTATACTTGCTAGGAAGATTCAAAGCCCTGATCCTAGTTAAAACTAGGATATTCAATGCAGGTTTAGAGGAAATTGAGATAGTTGGAATCTATGGGTAGAAATAAATTCAACTTTATTTTGTGACTATGTTCTTTAGATTTGCTATTGTTGAAACGGACCATTCATCATGCTGTGAAATAATTATTTTCCAAGTTTCTTTTTGTATTTAGAGCAGATTAAGTACTCTTTTACTCCTCAAACTTGGCAAAACGGGGAATCTGTTTGATTTATAAATTAATCATTTAGAAGTAACATTTTTAATTGAATCTTATTAAAATTCCTGTAAATCTATTGTTTGCCATTTTATTATTCCATTTTTTGACATGTGAGATGTTAAATTTTTTTATATCTAATGCTTTTTGAAATAAGATAGGAGGTTTTCTGTTGAAGCCCGAGGAATAATATTTGAAGAGCATTTTTGCAAGTTTGTCAATTTCTTCATTAATATCCTTTGTGAAATGGACCCAAACGAAAGTTATTGATTGAGAAATTTGAAGAATTTCTTGTAGCAAAACTTTAAAATAACTATTTGATTTTCTGTTAATGTTTTGGAGGCTTCTAAGAGCCGAAAGGCTATCTGTTAGAATTGGATAACTTTCTTTTTCAGTAGCCCAGTTCTTTAAAGCAGTCAAAATGGCTATAGCTTCGGTAATAAAGATAGAATTGAAATCTTTTGAGAAGCAAGATTTGATGTACATCTTTCTTTGGAGTTGTGATTGCTATTGAAGTTTGATTGATAGATTTAGAGCAAATCTTTTGATACAGTAGGATGCTGTTCTTTAAATTCGATTGAATATAATCAGTACACATATTTTTCCAAGATAATATCTGGCAGATCTTAGTTTTGAAAAGGCAGTTCATTTGCTAAAATCTCTACTTCATAAATAAGGAAAGGAGGAATCCAATGTAAAATATCTTTAGAGATGCAAAGAGTTCTTGAAGAATATTTATTGTCCTTTGAAGAAAACAAATTTATTTTTTGTTAGGTTGATGGAAAAGTTCATATGCATCCCAAAAGAATCTTGAATTTAAAGAATAGTTTTTCAGGGACTATTGTTTAAAAAGAAATTTTAAGCATAGGAAATCAGGACTAACTGTGAATATTGTTACTTAAATTTCTACTCGTAGAATTTCAACTGGGTTATTTTTTGGAAATCAAAGGGCTAAACGTAAAGTAGCATTGTAGGTGGGTTCTCATTTTCCTCTATGAGTTTAGCTAGCAATATAATGCGAATTGATTTAATTGTTTATTTTAACTGTTTTGAATAACTAGAATTTGCGTACAATTCAGATTGAATTTCAATTTGTTGTAACTAACAGAATGCGAGTCCCAATCGAATATTTAATAAATAAAAAAAATATGCAAATAGGGGGAGGGAAGAGCCTACACTTTTGATTTTTTGAAGAAAAGTAGCTCAACTAGTTGACAGATAGCTTGTTAACATCACATCTAGAAGCAACTTGAGAATTATTGGCAAGAGATTTCGTAATTTTAACCCTTTATGGGGCGGTGGTATATTTTTTATACTACATATTTAGCACGTTAAAAATGTTAGTAAAGTACACTTTTTTTCCCACACATTTATCATCACATGGTAGCTTATAGTTTTATTTACTGAAATTAGATGGCAGAACCATGCAAAATAATTATTAAAATTATTGCTTTGATTCTAATGGAAGCTCCTAACAAGTGGTTGTTTTATGCCTTACAGAAATCTTTCCGAAATGATTTGAAAGTTTTAAATTCATGAGCTACCCAATCTTCATGTTTGAAACTTTATGTAAATACTACTAATTACTCAAAATATATGAAGTATTGGTTTCATACTCTAAATTAAGTGGTATCATAATTGTACTACAGCCCCTCTAGAGCTCACTGGGGGTTAGTGAGCAACAGATGGCAGCACTGAAAATTTCGATTCAGGCTGATATGTGACGGTTCGCTTTGTTTCAGTGAAAAATAGAAGTCATAAATATGTTTTCGAATTCCACTGTGGCAAAAATCAGAATTATTCTCTTAAGAAAAGAAATTTAAAACAGCAATGGAAATTTATCAACGCAGTGTATGCCCACCCAAAAAAAAAGCACAGAGGTAAAAAAGGATATCTGAAAACCAAAACTATTGCAAAAAATTGAAAAACAGCCTTTCAAGGCATCTAAGACAGAACTGGCAGGAGATAACAGATTGAGAATAGGAACTCATTGCCTCTGGTGGTAGACTATCAAAAGGTCTAAGAAAACAGATACATAAATCATTAACAATTAGTATTACAAAAGGTTCAATACAGCAAAGAGATAAGAAGCTTTAAAAGAAGAACAGAGTCCTTGGTGTTTGGACGCCAACATCCTGTAAATTACTCAGAGTAAGGAAGGCTGGCCCTTTTTTTGTTTTTGTTTGACACATCTGTTCATTAGATGTGGGAGAGAATGTTCTGATTAGGTTCAATTACCGTGGTTGGCTAGTTTTTGAACTTTTACAGAGACCATACAACTAACAGAATTTTAGGTTTATCTAGAGTTCATTGAATTCATGTTTTCGTTTAATTCTTGTGATTGTTTCAGATTTCGTATAATAGTATGCATAATTATTTCAGAAAAATTCAAATTTTATATTAAGTAACTCTATAATCTAGTTTTAAATATTTTCTTAAAAATATATATATACTAAAAAAATATATTTAAAAGGATGCGTATATGGGGACTTTCGATAGAGAAAGAATTTGCTTTATTTGAAGAGATCCCTTCAGATGGATCAGAGTTATCTTCAGAAACAAGTGGGGAAGAAAATTTCACTTCGGTCTGTGCAGTAAAAAATATGCCTTATTTTTAATAAATTTGTGTATGTATTTCAACTAAAATTGTCTTATTAAGTTTATAATATAGTTTTAGCATTAAACTATGAAAATTATATATGTATAAAAAAAGCTATACTTAAATTAATTGACATATTTTCGCTCAAATTATCACTCTTAGAAATAATAATACAACAGTATAAAGTTCTAATTTTTTTTTAAAAAGATGTTTTGTGATCCTAATATTTGCCAAATTAACTAAAATAAAATAATTTTTTATGAAAGTATTTATTATTTCTTCGAAGGAATGCGAAACAGCGAGTGTACAAATAAGATGTCCTAGAGGGGCGGTTGTATATTATATATACTGGGTCTTAAAGATCTGGAAATAAATAAAAATTAATTTATTGCTTGATATTGTGTCCTTTTAACATTATTAATGCATATCAAATGAATTTTTGCAAAAATTTAATGTTTTTTATATACCGCCCCTCAAAGGGTTAAACCACAGTCAAAGGGCAATGATGACATGTGGGCTCGCTTCCCCATTCTCCTAACTTCTGCATCACAGAGAACTTAAAAAGTTCTGACAGATTGAACATGCTTCAACCTTGCTTCACAATGGGTGTTTACTCAAATGCTCAACAAGCAGGATAAATTAATACATGTCTTATTGTCATAAAATAGATATAGTAAATACTAATATAAACTTTCCATTAAATGTAATGAGAATAAAAAGTATATTTTTTGAAATTGGAAAATGTAAAAAAAAAAACCTCTTAAAAGTAACATTCCATCTAAGAGTCTTTCAAGAAATATGACCATGTATTAACAGCCCGAAGTTGTTGAAATTACATTAAATATGTAGTTTACTACATTTGAAAAATTCATCTAAAAAATTGAAACAAGGTGAGTATTTTATTACAGCATATGTTAAAGGAAATTATTTTAAATTAGATTACTTGATTTTATACAACACTGAATAACAGCAAAATCACCTCCAAACTTCCAGTCTTTAGATATTTGAGCTATTCTATCACTTGTACCTGCTTTTAATCCCACAATAACATCTGCTTTAACAGTGCGCAGAGTAACCAATGATGTAGGCACAAATCCATTTAATGCTTCTTTAAATGATGTAGTTTCATCCCATTGTCTATCTCCAGTTAATTTTCTATAGTTTAAATCACCTTTAAAAATTAATAGATCACTTTTACTTAAACTTTCATATAGCAATGGTGCAACAGATTTCATTTCACTATAATCATGTGGATATGTCCAAAAGGGTTCATTCACAATATTCCATTCTCCTGAAATAATTTTATTTGAGCAATCTTCACTGAAATTGACTAGATTTTCATGGTTACTTTTCAATAATGTCTCAAGTAACCAATGAATATCTTTCTCCAGAGTGTCCGATACAAACCAGGGCAGCATTTTTACATGGAGTTGTACTTTTTTCACTAGTTTTGCAGCTTGAAGGAAATGCAATAAACACAAATCACAAAATAATTCAAAACCTGCATTATCTAATATAATATCAATAGAAACATCTTTTGAAAATTTGTTTAAATCTTGCAATATTTGCCACAGAGTTTCTGAATCATTCACAATGATGTTTTTTCTAAATTCATCCAATTGTGTTAATAAATTGTTCTGTTGAATATTTTCCCTTCCACCTGAAATGGATAAATCACATTTGTTGCCCCACAATGAAACCTAAAAAAATAAATAAAATTACATTTAAGAATAGCCATGTGTATTATATATAAAATAAACACTTTCAATAACTGTCATTATACAATTACTTAATCAAAAAAAAATCGCATTAACTAAATGATTAAAATTAAATGCCTCATGTATTTATTTATATGATACAAGCTTTATATTATGTGGGCTTCAACTCAAGAATTTACAAACTTTGACATTAAATTGAACGTTTAATTTTTAATTCCTTAAAATATCACAAAAGCTATTAAAATTTTCTTTATGTATTTTATAATATCTATGTAATTTGTGATAATTGGCATTTTTAAAAATACAGGATATTTATATTTCCTTTTTACGACTAAATTCATTATAAATACACACTTTACATATTTTGATAATTATTTACACACATAAATTTTACACAGAAATAAATTAAGTTGAATCAATAAGTAAATTTTAGTAAGTGAATTCAAGGATAAATTAAAAATATGAAAATTCAAAAACATTAATTATTAAAAGGCAGTTTGAATATACATTTCTTACATAAATTTTAAAAACCTATCATAAAAAAAGAAATAATACTTACTTCTACATATGTTCTGAAAAACTTAAATAGATCTGTTGTACCATTTGAATTTTGCAATTCTTCTAATGTTTCATTCAAAGCTGAACATAGAAATAAGACTGCGTCCATTGAGGAAAGAAATGAATTTTTCTTCTGTTTGTGAAAAGGGTCAAATTCCTTCAAAACAGTGCTGCACATATAAAATTACATATATATATTCACACTCATTTAAATAAAAAATAATTACTTATTAAATCAGCATATATTCTATACTAATATTTCAGATGAGAAAATTTGGAAACACATTAAACTTGTAAAATTCAAGTAAAAACAATTTTTGCATAAATAAGTAATATGGGTTCTATTCATTTCACACTGATATGCATGCTCAAATAAGCAAATTACATAACTAAAAGAGGAAAACATAAATTTTTATAGGACCCAGTAATACAAATCTATATACACACACACATATATATAGATATCTAATATATGTATATCTGAGTACGGGAATATAATTTAAATGAATTTAACTATCATAAGGTACAATTATGAATATCCACAAAACAAAATCTCATATTACTTATTCTGTGAATTAAAATTATACTAAGTTTAATATGTTATTAAAATCAATGAATTAATTTTTAAAAACTAAAAGGAATTTTCCATTCATTGTAAAACTGAAGCATGCAATGGAAATAAATAAAACTATTGGTTACATGTTTTTCAAAAATGAAATAAAATGTTTATTAAATCTCAAATATTATCATTTACTTAATTCATCATTACTCAAAATTAAGTCACTTTCATTTTTTAATGTATTGCGAGATGAAAACATTTCATCTGAACCAAAAAGATAACATAATTTTCCTCTCATATATCTGAACTGTATATAAGTTCTCATATAATACTTATTTTAAGTTTTCATTCTGAGAATGAGATACAATAGTTTAAAGAACAAATTATTTATCTTCGATATATTTAGAATAGTTACTGTAAGTTAAAGAAAAAACCACTTTTACTTAATGGAAGTTAAATAAAAAAAATTTCAACTTTATATGTTTAAACATACAAGTAAATTGAATTCATACAAATATCAATATAATTTTTTATGCAACAAACAGTTACTTATTAAATTTCAAAGATCAAAATTTCAAAACTCTGTGAAAAGTTCTCACATTTTTAAGTAATAAATATAAAAAAAAAAAATTCTCATGCAATCTATGTCATGAAAAGCATGTTATTGTTCAATATAAATATAAAAATTAATTATTAAATTTTAAGCTTAATTTGAAATGAATATGATTTTAAAAAAAGTGAGTATTACATATTAACTCATTAAACTGCTACTTTAGCAAATAATTCATTATTTATTCAGTTACTAATTTTATAAATTCAGTTACTATTCAAAACAAATATTGTTTTTCTCATTTTATCTCATATTTAAAAGATGTAAAGATAAGTAATTACAATAAATTGTTTATGTTTATTGCTTCAAATGAAACATCACATTATTTTAAGAAAATATGCTAGACATTCAGTTGTGGATTCAATGACCTACATTCCATATGCAAAACTTCATGGTAAAATAAGGATAAGGCAGATAATTTCAGGGGGATATTTACTAGTTTTGAGTGAAGTAAATTAAAGTAGATAAAATGAGAAAAAAATTAGTCAAATCAAATATGAATTCAAAAACTTAAGCTACAGAGACAGCCTGAAAAATATAATAAATTCATTGAATTAAGTATATATTTTTTAAACATTGTTTAAAACATGACAAGAATGCATTATTTTTTTTAAAAAAATTAGTATTAATAGTATACAGATTTTAATTTTCTCATATTATTTATTTCAAAAACATTAAATATTACAGTCAAATAAACTTCTGTTTTTATTATTTATTACATTTTTTTTCCACATTTAAATTTGTTGCTTAAGAACAGATGTACAATTTATGGTTGGTCAATAATATTTATTTCAATATTGCTGTATTTGAAAATATTATAAGAGATCATTACTGTATTATTTCTTACTTTTCCTATTGCATGATTTCTAATAGAAAGATATCTTTGTAAAAAGGTATTTAACTGAATTCTTTATTACTCATTTTTTTTTCTTACGCTCTCTTTTGTTACTGAAATGAGTTATTTTACGTAAGTATAGAACCTAAGATTCAATTAAAAATAAATTTCATTGTTCATACATAATATTCTAAAATAATCAATGTTTTACCTAAATTGAAAAGTTTGTTTTATTCTCCTATAAAAATAGCATTCTACATACAACCATGATGATTCAAACCATGCAGGTGGAAATCCATAAATGTTTTCTTGTTTTTTTAAATAATCATTCCAAACAGCAACATCTGGAACATCACAGATAAGAGGTTTAATGGTTTTATTTGTAATCATTTCATTTTGAAGTGCAGATAACCTGCCAATAATTTCTTTGATTTCTTCCTTTGCAACCTACAAGATATTAGAAACATTAAAAACTATTTGATACAAAATTATTTAAAAAGTATAAAATTAAACAAAAATTTTAACCTCTCCATGTGATACAACAAGTTCATTTTTATTTTGGCATAAAAAATCCACAACTTTGACTAGGATTACTGGTAATCTGTCTTTAATAGTTAGATATGCAAAGCTCCTAAAAAGAGAAAAATATACATTTAACACTAAAAATAATTGTCTCCAACAAAAAATTATATGAAAAGAAATAAATCTAGAACATTCAAAAAGTTTGATTGAATTTTTACATTTATAACCATAATAATATTTTAACAAATATTGCAATTGAAAATTACTTCAATTAAAATAAGAAATTATATTAGTATTGAAACACACACACACATGCAACATATATATCTGATGGAATTTTTTAAGATATTGTTTTATTTTTTCATTATTTAAATTTTGTCTGAAAATTGTTGTCCTTTAGTATTCATTCCAAAACTTAATTTCAGTTTTGGCAATATGGTTTGGGTGCACTGTTTATCTTTCATCAAATATTGTCATTTATTCAACATGAAACAAGAGCTGATAAAATTAATACATGAAAAGATATGCAAATGCATGGAAAGTATTACGAATAATAATACTGAGGGAGACCTTCTACAAGCTGTGTTCATAGTCGGCACTGCTAAAAATTTATGCATCTTTGCTCTAAATAATATTATGCATTTAATATTATTTCTCAAGAAGCTTTTCAGGTTGCTTATCAGTATTTCTTCACAATTTTCTGAAATAACTTTGCACAACAAAATAAAACTGCCAATTTAATAAATTTTTAGCTGTGTTGTCTTATACCACATGTTGAATGTGAACTTTCATTAAAAATATCTTGTGCTTGTTATTCAGATTTAGCTGTTCGAAGAATGGATACTTAAGCAAAAAAAAAAAAAAAAACCAAAACACCATTGTCAGATTTTTTAGCAAACATTATTTTAAGACAATAAAATTAAAGGGCAACACACACATGAAATATGTTAACATTTTTTGAACAAATTTCAATGGTCCATTTAGTAAAATGTTACAAAATAACACAAAAAAAAAAATACATACAGGCTATATACTTTACTAATAAAAAAAATTAACATTATTCATGAAAATTAAAATGCTATTATTCTAATTTAAATAAAACAGTGTCATGCTAATTCTTTTTGACTAACTATAAGTAATAAAAGAAACTGAAAATTAATCAATATTGAAAACCTCAGCAGCAGCACAAATACCAACACCAGCATAACAACACAAGGAAATAAAAACGATAATTTACTCAAAATTATGGAAGGCTATTACAAATGTTTAATAAATTATTCTATTTCAACAATTGTTTTGATGGGATAAAATGTAAACAAGGATAAAGTGAATTTCATGATATTTATTTAAAATTGCACATTACAATTAAACAAGGCAGTAAAAAGTTTAAGTTTTTGAAACCATCCAGTCAAAATTTCTCTTTTACCAATCAGAAAATAAAAAATTTAATTTTTTAAAAATTATAAGTGCTTCATATAATAATTAATTTGATTTTTTAAAAAAAACATCAAATTTTTTTAAAAAATTCTATTAATTAAATTTATATATATATATAATTAAACTAGAAAACAAATTGATTGTGGAAACAAATTTTGATACACATGGATTAATTCAATCTACCCTTATGGATAAAACAAAAATGGCACTTTCCTGTTCTAGTACCCCAGTCAAATTACAATTATGGCTCGAGATGATGAATCACCAAGTGACCAAGACATATCACTTATGACATGTCAAGCTAGTGAAGTGCTAACTAGAAATATTGAAATTAAAATAAGATATCAATAAATGTTTAAATTTTATGGAACCTATAAAAACTTTGTAGATGTAAAGAAGAAACTATCTATCATGGAATTGTTCTAACCTTTACAGTTTCTGATATGATGAGTTGTAAATTAAACCATTTGATGTATGAAAACTCTTCTGCCCTACAGTACATAAATCTCAAAGTAGTTATGAATGGCATTCTGGAACTTATAAGAAAATTTTCAACATTGAGGCCATCCTTCTTTTTATAATGGTTTTGTTCTTAACATACAGCTGCTTACTCTTCATTCTTTTACATAATCGTTTGTCCAGTAAAAGACATCATCTTACATATTGAAGAAATGACATGACATCCATGTTATTTTATGGTTAACTACAGATTGCTAATGGCATATAAAAAAAAACAATTTTGATAAGCCAATGTGATAATACAGTCAAGAATAAGTTATATGTCAACAATATAATAATGTGCTGTTTCTTCACAACTGCAAACATTTGATGAAATTTTACAACCTACTTTGATATCTATTGGTTACTTGCTGATTCATCCTCTTGATTCCTAATTATAAATGGCTTTGGGAAAAAATATAGTGGAGTATCGAAATAATTTATCTTGGTTAGGCATCAATTACTTCATTACAGATAATAGAAATTTAATATAGACAGTTATAGAATTTGTTTATTAATGTATTTTTTGCATGAAATAAATTCATTAGTATATCCATATTTCTTTGATTTTTTTCATACTTACCGATTCAAAATAACCCAATACAGTATTATCGCTAAAAACCCACTACAAAAAGTAACACTTTTAATTTATAAAATACTGAATTTGTAATGTGAAAGTTTTTATAAGAGAAGCTTTTAAGCAAATTACGTTTTTAACTCAGCCGGTTAATTTTAAATTTAACAGAAACATATAAAAAGAGTCTTTCATATGATATTTCACTCAAATATATGATTAATAAAATGCTATCACTATAATTACAAGAATATAATCTATGTATTTTATGTACATAGATGTAAATATATGTACTTGACACATATTTTTTACAGGATAAATATTTTGCGGTTATTTCGCAGTACTCTTTTCATAGAGATAGATGTCCTAAATACCTTTAAATTTTATAACCTATAAAAATTATTAGAAAATATAAATTTTAAACTGTTTGTATACTAATATTTTATATTCATAGTTAAAAAATATTTTGATATATTATGTTTTTTTAAAATCAAATTGCTCACCCTTTATATTTTCCCGAATAATGTTCAGGAAGTGAATTTTTCTGAAAAAGTACGTCGGACATTTTATTATTGAATCGTTCTTTGTTTATTATTTACATTTAGACAGAGAAGCACCTAATCATACAAGAAAAAAACAACAAAACGAAACTATTACAAAATAGATGTTAATCATAATGTTACCATACCTGATTCATAACCTTACTGGAAACTTAAGATTTATGCCACTAGAGTAATCTGTTTTTATTTTCACTAAGAAAATACAGATTTAAAGATAGAAGTATTTGTTAAATAAAATTTACAAATTTTTGCAGCATGATTTTACATTTAAATATAATTTTAAAAGAATACAATGCTATTTAAAGTGTTCGTTCACCTGTAGAAACGGTATAATTGTATTGTTTCAAATTGGCAACACTAATCCTAATTTGATGCGAAGCTAAACCAAAAAATATATTTAACCGAGGTATTTTGTGTATTGTGAAACTGCAATTTTTATTTCATTCGTTTTCTTGAATTCTGTTGGAAACTTTTAAAAATTGGATCGTTATGCTCTTGTTTCAGAGATTTTACTCTTGTTGATTTGACAGTATTTGTTGTTAAATATAGCGTTATACTTGACGTATCTGCAGTTAATGGACTCTATATTTCGAATCTTACAGAAAATGCATACTTCCAAAAGAGGTAAATTTTTCTTTTTCTTTCAAATAGATTGTGACATATGTTAACTTGTTGCATTTCTCAAGATTTTTGGAATATTCAGGTTACCTGGGATTTTATTTATGTTATAACTCGACAGCTAACGCCGTCTATTTTCAAATGTAAATTTCTTCATTTTTATTAGAATTTTAGCTATTGTATTGAAATGACCACAAGTGTAAGTTATAGTATGTAATAATTGTTTTTTAAAGCTTGATATTATATGCTGCTATATGCAAACAAGATTTGTATACCTTGCTATCAATGTGCAAAAGTGATATTTGATGTTCAATTTCTGACTTTCTGTTACAGTACTTCGTTAAAATTATTTTAAACATTTAAGTTTTCAATTGTTAATCGTGCATAAATGTATAATCATTCAAAATTATTCTTTTAGCTTCGTAAATATTTTATTTTGTGTTCATAATATTTGGTAGAGCTAAAATATGTGATACTTTCTTTAAAGTAAAACAAAACACATGTTTCCTGAAAATAGGACTGAAATATATGAATAAATATGTGATTGAATTTGTTTATTATTGTTTTGGGAACAAAATTATATGAGAACTGATTTATTACAAATATGCTCAATAGGTAGAATATTAGTACTGTTTTCTTACCTAACCGCTCAATTCTTCGAAATCGGTTTTTTAATAATTTTTACCTTCCAATGAGTGTTTCAACAATGTATATTATCTAATTTTTTTCCTTATTACAGATTCATCAAAAAAGAAAATCATTGATATATTGCCTTTATTGTTTTATGGATTTTAAGTATGCCCTGAGTCTTTAAAATTGACTTTGTTTTTAAATTTTGAACTATCAATTCAGGTAATATAAATTTGGTTTTTATTTTAAAAAATGCTTATACTCTATTATCTGTTTTGAATATTAAAAAAAAAAAATTTCTAGAATACGTAATTTTCTTCTGTTTGTTTCAAATTTGAAAGTGTGTTGAATTACAGTTTGTGCAATGCTTACATGCTGAGTTTGCATTTACTGTTTAAATTGGTTTATTTGATGAAGAATCTTTTTTGTTTACATGTGGAATGGGATACTTTTTGTTTATCCCTTGGCAGTGCACTATCCTTTAAAATTGAAAGTGTGACAAAAAAAATTGTGTAAGCAGTCATATTAGGCCTAATTGAGTACACAAATAAATTGTAGTCAAGATTGTATTTACCATTTTGATTCTGTGGGTGGTTCTTAAGTGGGAATACTGCGCCACTAGAACTCTCATAAGTGTGGCTAAGCACGCATTGCATTGAAACTCTAAAAGGAGTCAGAGCTTTCCGCATATGAATAAAAAAACACTGTATATCTTGATTAAATATGACTTTCGAAAAATAAATATTTACGCGAGACTTGCATAAAATGTATTTAAAAAATATTTATTTTTTAAATTCATGATATTTTTGAAACACCTCACACTCTTTTGGAAGAAACACAAACCAACATTGCAGGTTTTGCACATAAAAATAGTTTTGTATGGTTTCGCTTTCGAGTTATAGGATGCACATCTTCGAAGCATACCTTTAATTGGCATGTATTTAATATATGATTGCTAAATGTGATAAGGTAAAAATGCCTTGTTAACTTACGAATTCAGTTGTAAATAAAAAAAATAATAACTTAAACTGTGTGATCCTTCACCCTACATAGGCATTTTACTAAACTTGGGGTCACAACTTTACACCACGTAGAGAAAAATAGGAACCAGATGTTTTGTGTGTCATTGTGTTCCCTTGCATAACATGCAAAGTGCTAGAGTCACAGAATTCCCGCTTAGGGAATACCCCCATATTATTCAAGGATGCTATGTGTACTTTTGGTATAAAAAATTTAAATAATATGAAATAAATAATTGACTCTGTAACCAACAGATTAACTTAAAAATTGCTTTTCAAGCAATAATTTTTATACCTGAAAAGTAGATGACATTTTTTTTGGAAAAATAAGATTTTACTTCAAGTATTGTATTTGAAAATTATGGATTGGCTTGTATGGTGATATCATCTCTTATTTGAGTAGATATGTAAAAGAAAATTGGATACCAATTTTTATCCATTTATTGTTGAATTTAATGGTTCGAGAAGTGAATCAGTTAAGGTGGTCCCTTTTGTGGAATACTTAGCTACAAAGGATTATGCTAGGTAACATTCTAATTCATGAATTATTCACAAATGTAAATGATTGTCTTTTAATGTAGATTTTTAACACTTATTTAAAAAATTGTTTTCTAAAATTATGAATAAGTTTTGAGTTTCAGGACAAATATGAACATGACAAATGTTTGGAATTGTGGTGTTTCAAAAGTACTTTATTTGTTGTGTTGTTGGCTCTGTTGCATATGTTTACAATTTCATCTAATCATAATATCCTATTTTTAAGTAATCTCTGTAAAATACAATTTTTTTTTTTTTTGGGGGGGGATAGGGAATTCTTGATTCTTAAGAAAAATTAGGCTTGACTAAATGTTATTGAATTGGAAGATGTGATGAAAATTATAGTACAATATTATACTGTATATATTTCATGAAAGATGAAAAATTCATTGAATTGTAGTCGGTAACATATATTAAAGAAATATACCTCATTTTGTATTTTATTAACTAGATGTAAAATTTAGCTTCAAATTAAATGTATGGTAGAATAGAATTACTTCAAAGTGTATTTTTATTGTATGATGGAACATGTGATGTAATACTTAAAAGAATTTATTTTATTGAAAAATTCATTATCCATTAATAGTTTATTATTTTATAGAAAAAAAAAATGGCTGCTGCTCAAGAGTGTAAGCAAATAGAACAACATATAAAAGAGATGATATTCAAATCTAAACCTGCTGGAGAGTCTGTAATGAATTGTGATATAAAACCCAACTTTAATCGTAATCCTTTTTCTGTTGATGATAAATGTCTTGTAACAAATATAGAAAAGATGGCTCATTTATCACAGAATCCACCTTTTGATGATAGGACATCTACAAGTAATTTAATCAATCAAACTGGTGCTAGTGAATTGATTGATTTAAATGTCCTAAATGATTTTGCAGCAAAACATATATCCGATTCACCTTTCAGTACCACAAACATGGCTCTCAATAGTAATGAAATGAAATTACCTCATCCAGATATTGATGATTGTAATGTTAATATAAAAAATGGTGAGCAGCCAAGCATTGCAGTGTTACTTAACACAATTTCAAAAGAAATTCAAAATTCTCCTAATTTTCTAAGTATGCCTGAAAATCCCTTGCCTCAGATGTTGGGAAGTCCCATCAAAGAAAGCTCTTTATCTCAATCACTTGATCAAAATTTGCCTGTAGCTGATTCTAAACAAAAAGATGAGGGAAATGATAAAAATGCCCTAAAAAAAAGAAAGAAAGCATCTCAAAAACGACAGTCAAGGGACAAGAAAGTGAAGGAAAAATCAACTGGTATGTATATGTCGAAAGAACCCCTTGAAATCGAAAGAAAGAAATTTGATAATAAAGGAGACAATATAACTAAAAGTCCTGCTAAATTAAATCAAAGTAAGTTATTCTTTTAAAATTTTAACTAGAAGTTATTTTATGTTATTTATATTTATAACTTATCAAAAGAATTTTAGTATACGAAACAAAAATTTAAGTATAACTGTGAGTTATATATGTGTAAATGAAAGACAAATTTTTACATATATTTGACTTATCTTTTAAAATTGTTATATTCTATCTGTTTTTTCAACCTTTAAAATTAATATATTTGAATACAAATTAAAGCTATCAAAGAGTAGAACTAATAACCTTTGATGATTAAATTGAATTTAAGATCTACCACTTTTTTTAGTATATGAAACATCTCTTATGCATCTAAGTTTCTGTTTACAATTAAGATATTTATCTGATTATAATTATATAGCATTTTTTGTATAGTGTGATTTGAAAAAGTTTTTTACTTTGATATTGGCATTAAAATATTTTAAGTATTTATAATTTGATAAAATAACTGGGATTTTGTGAAATTTTTTTTTTATCCAAGTGGGAAAATGTAGATTCTATCATAAATTTTTGAGATGAGATGAATTTTTCTAAAAATTCTCTTGTCAAATGCATTGGATAAAAAATTTTACATAATTTTTAATCCAAAGAGCATTTTAGGTCAATTTAAAGCAAATAGCTTTTTGAAATTGGAACAAAGTTATCAAGAAAACTACTGAATATGAGCAGAATGGAATACGAGCAGATAGAGAGAGAGAAAAAAACAAATGTGGATGTTTTAATTATATGAAGTTTAGTTTTGTTTGTATCTAAATATAATGAGAATTATAATAAAATATGAGAAAAAATATCCCCCCCCCCATTTTTTTTTTATCTACGTGAGGAAAAAAACTACTAGAATTCTTTATATGTATGTGAGTAATAAATCAATCCTCTCTCTCTTTTAATTAATCGTTCTTAATGCCAGTCTTTTTAAATTTGAACTACTTTAATTTACATTTTAGAATTGCAAATATTTTGTTTACTTATTAGCTTCTCGAATTCCAATAACTGCTGAGTAAAAAAAATTTAGGGTAAATTCTCTTTTTTTTCCCCTTCCATTTTATATAAACTTTCAACATCATTTAATGATCTTTTTCCAAATAATTCTGCATAAGATACTAAAATGCATGTTGCTTCGTCACGGCTGCACGAAAAACTTGCCAGTATAAATTGCTGTAATATCCCTTAATAAACATGATTGAAAACACCCAAAGCCTACTACTAAATATATCAAAACATCAGCAACAGCATATATATATATATATATAATTCAGTTGTTATATATATATATATATAATTCAGTTGTAAAAAGGTAAGTAATAACTCTAGTAATGTAAAAGATAATTTGATGAAATTGTTTATTGCACAAAAGAAGCCTTGAATATTAATTATCTTAAAACTTTTTAATGTAATACTGCTAAATGTTTTTATTTATTAAATTCTGTTTGTTATAACTTCTAATTGTATATTTTTTATTAGATGTCAAAGCAATTGAAAAAAGAAGTGATGCTGATCTGGTATCAGATATTAAAGTAAAAAAGCATGTTTTGGGATCTCTTGGAAAAGAATATTCATTGTTTTTTCAAGAGGCAAGTAAAAGATAATTTTGATAAGTTACTTTTACCATAATTATTTAAAAATATATATCTGACCTTCTCAAGGACCTATTAAAATATTTTTTAGTAATATTGTATCATTTCTATTTTTAACTTGTAAAATCATGATTTATAAAAGTTCCTTGGTTAATTCATTTCATAAACAAATAAGTTTCTTTCCCTTTCAAGGAATATTTAGCTGTTTATTATTTTTAGGACTAACAAAAATATGACTTAAATTCAATTTTTATGAGGACAAATTTTAATTTTTTTAAACTTTTCTTTTATAAATTTTTTTGATGAGAATCTCCCATTAGTGTGTTACTTTTAAAGAGTTTTATTCTTGATTATTAGATTATTTTCTTCTTTTCTATTTTTTCATAATTACACTATTTAGAAACTTGCTACAACAAAAAATAGCATTAATTAGTAATTTTTTGTCTTATTTTATTATGTTCTCTTATTTCTTCTTTTCTTTTTTTTTAAACTAATACATTTGGTTTTATAGGGTCATTACAAGTTGCTATGTCATTTATGTAGTCATACTACTGATATGAGAGATAGTATAATAAAACATTTGAATTCAAAACCTCATCAGTCACTTAAAATGGTAAGTTATTTTCTTTCTTTAAATTAAAATGTTTCTGTATATCCCAATTTATGAATGTATCATTGATAAGTTACATCTGTTGAAGTATAGTTAAAAAAATTATATTTTAATTTTCTATATTGATTATTTATAAACTGGAAATATGTACTTTTCATTTTATAAAATGTATTGCATATTATTAATGTAATATTGTATGTTTCATAATATCCTCAATGATTCTAATATTAGTCTTATGCATTGAAAGTATATATATATATATAGTATAAAATACTTTTGATTGTTAATAATCACATTTCAAGCTTGATATCAAAATAAAATTGTACTTAAGCATGCACATATTGTTATGAAAATTGCTCTCGAGTATGGGTGTGTTCGAGGGAAATGAAGTCCAACATGGAGGGTAATTGCAAATGATACTTTATTCACAAATATTCAGCACAAGCTGACACACAGGTAACAGAGCTTGGACAGAATAACAAGACAAACAGAAAATACAACACTGGTACAGATTAGTGACACAGGGGTAAGAATAAAACAGCACTTGTAATGACAGTCTTAGTTGAATCAGTATCTTTCACTTGGCAGCTTACTAGTTAGCACTACAAATGCATCCCTACATTAATACTCTGCACTTACAAGGCAGGCTTTGACAATTCTGGTACATCCATACACTTTACCTGCAGATTCGTTTGGTTTCACTATGGATTGTTCCTCTGCAGATCCACAGAGCCAAGTTGAACACTTTCATTCGATTTCCTGATCCATCCCTGTCTTTGCAGCTGTCACTTTTATAGTCACTCCAGCCAGAAATGATATTGCGGAAAATTTCGGAAAAGTCCCCCAGTCAAGTTTTCTCTAAGATTCTAGCATTTTTGTTAACCTTTGTTTTGTTGCCAATGTTAAGGAGCCATTGGCTTAAGCTTTCTTTGGCTTTAATGAAATATTTATAAATATCTTTCTTTCTTTATATGAGTAATGTTGCAGGGAAGTGTTATCTCTGGTCTCAGGTTTGTAACATTGCTCCCCCCATCTAAGACTGACATCCCAATAATCTTGTCACATAAAACTGATTAGTTGACCGGTATGGGGGTAGCCTTTCAATTTGTATGATTTGGTGTTGGGTAACATCTAAATTCTGAAGACAACATCCTTCCTTTTCTTGATAGCAGTGTAAGGTTTCTCTCAGTTGCACTACATTCTTGGACTTGGGCAACTGTGTCACTTCCAGCTCATTCATTTGCTTGCCTGTTTACTCTGTTGCTTCCTGTTCTTTCATTCACTGGCCATTTTAATTTAGGCTCTGGTAAGTGCAAATACGCTTTCTGAACATGCCTTTAAACACTCGTGTAATTCGGCAAGGAAGGCTTATAATACATTTGCCTGAAGAGGGTATCGTACAGCAATTGTAGTGTTTTCTCTTAGCTTCTCTGCTGAAGTCCGTCCACTCACCTCATATACTTCGTCATTATATCATCAACAACAACAAGCTGGCCATCTGACCATATGATGAACACCTGAGAGGTCTTGCACTTTTTGTATTTATCTTAGGTACTTTGGTGTCATATTTCCACCAACAGTTCCATTTCCAAGTGAGAATGGAGCAACAAAAAGTACATTCTTAATTTCCTCATCAGAACTTTCTATTAACACAGCAGCTTGAACTGCAATACCAGGTATAACTGCTTCATTTGGAGTAATAGAAATGCACAGTTCTTTTCAGTCGAAAACGTCACCAAGCATCTTCTGGATTCTGGGGACTTGAATAGAACCTCCGTCCAATACCACATCATGGATACTGCTCTTATCCATCTCTGAATCATTCAAAGCATGTTAAAGAGTTTCACATTGATGATTCTCAAAGTATCCAGCTCAGCTTTGGATGATTCCAAAGTTCAGCTATCTTTCCAGCATCTTTAGTGGCTTGTCTCTGAGAACCTTTAAAGTAATCTCGGTTATCGATAAGTTTTAATGACCAGTTTTCGAGATCTTTTTTATTCCTTGGATCCTTTACTCATTCAGTAATTGTTCAAACTATGTCTTTTATTCCTTCAATCATTCCTTTCTCACTGTGACTTTGATGTTTTATTTCCCCCTTTTTCTTCGGCTTCAGCAGTCTCTTCAACAGTCATTTCTTTGAGAACAGCTTCTTCATTATCTTTCTCCACTTCTGAAGCCTGTTCAATTCCTTCAACCTTTTAGAGTTTTTATTATTTCTTGTCCTGCATCAATTTGCTTATGCAACTCCGACTTCATTTTCTCCCGACTTCATTTTATTCTTTTGCTTAATTCTCCATATCCTGCTTTTATTTAGGCTTTATTTCCAATTTCCAAATCTTTCATCATTTTCATGTCATTGCTTCATTTCTGGCATAATCAAGTCCATCAAAGTTCTAAATTGCTCCCCCATCGCTTTATCCTCAATGCAATGTGCGTTCACTCTAGAACCAGCATCTGACACCCATGTTTCAAAAATTCTCTTAATCTGTGAAACAATGCAATGTAAAATTAGAGATACAACAGGATCAGAGCTTTCCAGCTCTCTAATTTGTGCTCTGGGCAAATATCTACAGTATTGTTTTGCACTTGAAAAGCAAACTTCAAAAGTTTCTGGATGATACATTCTCTGCGAATTTACTCAACTAATGTCAACCGCTTCCAATCAATATCTCGATTGATATCTTCCTGCATTGTATCTCTCTGTATTTATAGTAATCTGG
The DNA here is from genome assembly GCA_019974015.1 of Nephila pilipes. Taxonomy (NCBI): domain Eukaryota; kingdom Metazoa; phylum Arthropoda; class Arachnida; order Araneae; family Nephilidae; genus Nephila; species Nephila pilipes. The sequence goes on from BMAW01061552.1 coordinate 171,880, forward strand.
TTAGCCATGACATTAGGGGGAAAATTGAGGAAAAGTTCATAACTTTCTTCCGAGTTGAGTTTTCGTTAAAATTCCAGCTCTTTTAGGAACCTTTATTTTGTCACCAAGGTGCATTCTTTGACTCTGGCAAAGTTTTTGTATGTGTCTACCCTCTTTTATATGTCTAATGTTGCAAGGAAGCTTCGTTTTATGTTTGTAACAATATGTAATATAAGCTTATGCATATGTTAATGTGTTTTCTCAGTTTAATAATAGTACCTAGATGATATTGATGGAACTTTAGTGTTTACTTGAATTTTATATCTACTTTTTGTAAAATTTGATATATACCAAGTGTACACCATATTAAGAGTAAAGTAATAACGTATCGTTGCTGATTAACAAAACCAGTAGTAACTTGGATCTTGTATTTTCCATTAAAAGAGATAATTTTATTGTTGAATTAATTAGTAGTGGGATCCTAAGTAATGTTAGAATTTTTAATTTTGTACAATATTTTATTCTCAATTGTAGCAAAATGATTTGAATATGATGTTACCCTTTCTACCGGGACCAATACCGCACCAAACGGATGCTATTACTGATCTGCTTAAGATAATAGCTTCATTTCAAGGATTAAAAAAAGAAGATTTGGATGCAAGAAAGACTTTAAGTTTAAAATTGAAAATTTTTGTGGAAACCCAGCTACCTAGTGAGTTAAAAAAAAATCTCTTTGTATGTGTTTATGATGATGGAAACTTAACTTTTTGAAACCAAAAAAGAGGCATTAACAAAACCAGTAGTTGTGCTCAAATAAAATTGAAACTGTTTTTATTTAGAATTTATTGGTGAGAAATTTGGATAAATATTTAATATGTATGTTTCTACATTTATATGAATTGAAGATTCATATGAGGTATTTTAAATACATTTAACATATTTTTATAGAATTAGTTTACTCTTATTTAATGGCTAGTAAAAATGTGAAAAATGGTATAAAAGGATTTAATTTTTTTATTTATAATAGGCTAGTTTTCTTTAAAACTGTAATTGTAGCCTTCATTTCTGTTTTTATGAATTTAAATTTACCATTTTCAGTACTTTTGGTATTTTTTATTTCCTCAAGTTAATCTTCCATTGTACATGATCTGATGTTCCTTCCACTAAAAAGAATCGTGAATCATTCAGGATTTAAAGGAGAAATTAAATAACTAATTCATATTTTGTTCATTCATATTTTTTATTAACAAAACATATCTGAGGCTTTTGTATTATTTATTTTTTTGCTTTCCATGGAGAAATTTGCACAATTTTGAAGGAATAAGCTGCTTGATAACTTTGATTTAAAAAAAAAATCTTTTCTGTTTCCTTTAACTTAGTTTATCTCTAGCTGTTTTTTTTTTTTTTTTTTTTTTTTTTGTTGTTGTTGTTGTTTAAAGGACCATTATTTTTAATTCAACTTTGTTATGTAATGCAGAGGTCTTCAAACTGGGTTCCGAGGAACCCTAGGTTCCCTGAAACTTAGACAGAGGTTCCGCAAGAGATCACTATTTGTTTAATCAAAGTGCCTAAATTTTAGTAAAATTTTAATTTTTATAAAAGATCGAATTCTTAAAGGAAGTTTATTCATGTTTAAGTTTGCTATCAAACATTTTATAGATAAAATAAAATCTTAAATTTGATAAAAGTCACATGCTTCAAATACATAAATTGAAACACATTAAGTCACGTATTAGTCTCCACTCTTTGCTCAGGTGAAGAATCACTCACTAATTTGTCCACTTCACTATTTTCAAGGTATAAAGTAAAATTGACACCATTCTTTTAAAATTGAAATTTTGGGCAGATTTCATTTTGAAAAATTAGTTTGGTCCATCATTAATCAGATCTGCAAAAAATATTTCTTGAATACTTCCTTGTTCAAAAAGAAAAATTATCATAGATCCAAACTCCCTTTCAAGATTGTGGCACTTCCAAACTCTCAATGAAAGAAAAAGAACAAGAAATTGATGTATTGACCTGTACTCAAATGAATCTAAATTTTAATCAAGTTGATATTATGCATTTTTGAATTGATATTAGAAAAGAATACCTTGAAATTTCTGAAAAGAACTGTGATATGTCTAATGTCATATGTTTCAACATATGTATGCGAAAATCTGGAAAACTTATTGGATGCTGAAGATGACATGAGGTTGAAGATTTCAACAATTGTTCTAGATGTAAAATTACTTTGCAAATAAAAAAATACACAACCAAGTCATTAAATTTTTTTTTTTTTCTTTTTATTAATTTGTTATAATTTAAACTATCATTGCTTCTGTTTATTATTCATAGAATATATTTTAGAAATCCCCCCACCCCAAATACCCATTAGCCACCTTACAATTCATTATCTTATTAAAATGTTTCTATTGTGATAAAGTAAAGTAGAGATCCAATAATAATTTTATAAATTTGAGTTGGATAAAGCTTTGATATCCTATTTTTCATCTCTTTGATCAAGGGGTTCCATCAAGAAAATAATCTCAAAGGGTTCCCCAAAGTTTAAAAGTTTCAATACCTCTGATGTATAGGAAGAATAAATGTGTGAAAGATTGAAAATAACAATTAGAATTTTTTATGTATACACATAAGCAATATTGGTGTATATATACCTGTAAAATGTTAAAACAGATGTGTTTTTTATAACTTTTATATTAATTCTGTCATTTTATTTAAATAATGAATTTATTGTAAATGTGATATGTTTTTTGTCAGTGCTGTAGAATATTATTTATTAATTTTATTGTAAAATTTTAACTTTAATTTATTAAAGCTGTTGATATACATTTATGTATAAAAATTATATTTAAGATCTCGAGTTTATCTTAATAAAAAAAAAATGTTCAATTTTTTTTGGAATAATTTTACATTGAGAGTATTTTCGTAAATATAGAAATATTTAAAATTTATTTTAAAATATAGCAGGACTGGACTTCTCAATTAGTAGGTTCTTTTGGTAAATCCTTGACCACATAATGTAATAGTCAGTTAAATAGAATAATATAAATATTTCCTTAGAGCAACTAAGAGGGAGAAACAGAAAATATAACTCTAATTTGCATAAATACTTTTTTAAATTCCTATTATTAGCTCACACTCTCAATATATATATATATATCTTGTTCAAATTTTCAGTCATTAATAAAATACTTTTTATGCATTCACTCGTGTTCAGATACATTTTTTTAAACTTGTAGTGGATGACACTTGATGTTATTACAATTTTTTCAAATATTAATTTATTAATTAAATTAAAATTGGTGAAAATGCATTTAACTCAACCACTTGGCGCAATTTCAAAAATTGCCAAACTTGGCGTTTTTTTTTTTTTTTTGGCTGAACGTTAAGTCTGAGAAGTGGTCCAGGGTAGTCACATTTGGCAAAATACCACCAAATAATTCCTGTCGCCAAGGGTGGGGCTAAACTACATTCCAACCATTTAATTTACTGGAGGAATTAAGAAACAAGCCAATGCTTCTACTGTGTCATTTGTCTTGCAATGGCAAAATTGGTAGAGAGTCAGTGTAGAATCTTCAAGCCTTCAGATCGAATCTTGTCGGAGCCTAAAATATTTTTATTTGATTTTCAAATAATTAATTTTAGTTTTATATGGGAGAAAAAAATTTCTCTTGGGATATAAATTTAGGAATAAATACCGTCAGTGACGAAGCGTGTAGATTGCTGGAAAAAAATTTCTTTTGCCACTTAATATTGTGATTCTGTCATATGTATATATATATTTATATTAATTGTAATTATTTAATTAAAAGTAACTAAAATAAAAATTTTCTTTGTTGACCTAAGTAGGAATTGACTTAATTTTTTTTTAATATTAATTGTTCTGTTATTTAATGTTGTGCACAGTTTTAATTTTTATTCCATTGTTCTACACCAACTTACTGTAAATTATTATATAACTAGATTGGTTATTTAGAACAATATCCAAAACCAATCAGCAATATTCCTTTTGTCGAAATAAGTAGAAATTTTAGCAATACATGAAAGATATGAAACGGATATTATGTGGTGTAAGTCAATTCTAAGCTGAGGGTAGATTTGTAGTATTTATAGATTTCCAAGCTGTATATAGCATTTGAACTATAGTGAGCCTGTAGTTTATTCTCCAAGAAAGATAATTGTTATTATTTAAGAGTTGATTTCCTTTATCCTTACCTGATAATTTCTTGTAGGAAAACTAAGGAATTTTGATGGAGATATTTTCAAAATAAAATAGCCAGGTTTTAAAGAATAAAGAAAGTATCTAGTACAGTTGATTATTATTGTATGATGACTTTTTCAGGATTATATAAAAATATTTGGTTATTATAAACACTTTCATGATTGGTAAAAGAATTTGCTTTGTTAAAATTATTGGAATTCAAAATTAAGGGAATTTTCATTTTTGTTTTATTTCCAGAAATAATGCTCCCATTTTATTGAAATTGGATAAGTTGGCTAAGATTTGTTTAGATAAGCTGATATGTTACAAAAAATACAACAATTATGGTAGACACATGATTATGTGTACCACTCATCAGTGCTGTATAATCTAAAACAGAGAAACAAAAATTGGATTCAAAGTAGTTATCAGGTACTGTCTTTTGTCGTACACACTTGATAGACATGTCAATGTAAGTGGCAAATGAGTCTGTTTAAGAGTCCATGTGGTAACCAGCCTTTCTCTTAGTACAACTTTATTATCAAATCCTGGATAGTTATGGGAAGTAGATGAAGAATTAATATTGCCTTCTGTGAAGAAGAATTAATATTGCCTTCTGTGAAGAGCATCTCAAACATATTTTATGGGGTAAGGTTGAGATCTGGCTGACCAATCAATCTTTGAATGTTCTCCAGAAATTCATGAACTGTATGTTGACCGGGAATGTCGGGATAGTCCCACTGTAGCTCATGCATGTCGTAAGAGGCGACTAAAATGGGTACCCAGCGTCTGGGGGTATAGCCGGACACCCTGCCCCTGGGGATTATATCAGGGGACCTCACGGACTTGCCTTCTTCAGGTAAGTATGGGCATCATGACCCTGAGGCACCTTAGTGATATTTTTTTTCTTTCCCATGTGGTTTACTGTCTTTGGTAAACACTGGTGACGCAATCCTGGGATACCCTAGCGATCCTTCTCTATTTTCGACCCTCCTTCTCGTCAACCTCTTTTTATCTTTTTTTTCAACTTCACGTCTAGACCACAGTTTAATCTTGTTTGGCACAGCATAGCCATATCTGGCTCTTGCGCTAATAAACTTTACATTCACTCACTCCAGAAATTCATAGATCAGTACAGGACTATGTAAACAAGTGTCGTTATCCATAAGAAAGATGTCAACTGTACCCTTGAGAAGTCAATCGTAGATCACTAAGATTTCCTCTTTTTACCTCACAGCAATCACGGAACCTCTGTTAAAGGCATGAGGAGCTGTACATTTGTCTAGCATGATATCTACCCAGACCATCAAAATTTTAATCTTTTTTCAACTTTTTCACACATCTAGATCACAGCTTTACCTTGTTTGGGGCAATATAGCCACATCTGGCTCTTGGGCCATTAAAATACTCTCACTCATTCATGGGTAGACCATCCTTTTTCTTAGATTACTAGGATGTGTTAATCCATTTAATACATCCTAGGTTCCTATCAGATGAAGGCACATTAAGAATTGGTGGTTAGAATTTTCGTGTATATAACTCTTCATTTTACTTCAGAGTATATCGATCTAAAACAGGCACTAATATCCCAAGTTAATAAACAAGTTTTGCAAGAAAATCTAACAAATTTTAAATGCTTAATCAGGACTCGATAATAACAATCAAGACTTTAGAATTAGTTATGTTTTTTATGTATATATATATATTTTTAATGTGCAACTAATGTTCCTTTTTTTTTTCTTATGAAGATTGTTCTGTTCAACTCATTGGCTCTTCTGCAACTGGTTTTGGTCTTAAAGATTGTGAAGTAGACTTTGTTCTCAGTGTTCCTTCACATGACAGTATACCAGACTCTTTAGAAAATTTATATTATTTAATGATGTCAGGTAATATTTACAAAAAAAGTTGTTTATAATGAAATATTAGTATTTGTTCCATAGAACGATTTTTAATTTCACAATGGTAGATTTAAAAAATGTATTTTAATATTCATTTTTCCAACTTATTTTTTTTAAAAAAATAGTATTTATTATTATATAATATTTGTTAGTTTTTAAATTCTAATTTTGATAAACTTTAATGTCAAATTAATTAAATAATTAATAGTTTTTTGTATTGAATATATTAGGTATTTTTTCAATAATTCTATTTTATGATAAATTAAAAAAAAAAAAAATTCTCAATTTATCAGTAAAATTTTACTTCAAAGCTTTCTTTTCACTTCTTTGATAATTTTGTATTATTTTATATATTTATATGCATTTTCTTTTTCATGACAATTTTTTTTTTCAGATGATTGTTACAATAATGTTATTAATGATTTCAAGAAAAAAAGACCTTGTATTAAATTTACTGATATTGAATCATCAATGCGTTGTAATATACTTATTGACAATGGCTCATCACACAAGTTAGCAAATCTGCTGTCTGCTTATTTTCAGTTGGATGATCGAGTCTCAACATTGGGAATTGCTTTGCGATATTGGGCAAAGGTTAGATTATGTTCCAATAAACTAAAATTCATTGATAATTATATTTAAATTATTTAAATTTAATCTATTAACAAGTTTTTATTATTTTATGAATGAATTTGTTCTTTTAATTTCTTCATTAGAATTAAGTTTTAAGAGTGGAGATTAGATTATGAATTTTATATGTATTGGAATTTATTGTGAATGCTTGTAAGGTTTTCATCTAATTTAAGTTCATTAAGCATAAAGCAATTTTAAAATTTATTACTCTTAAAGACATTGATATCTTGTAACTTTAAAAAAAAAAAACCCAGGATTTTTCTTTAATATTATACATTGATGATGATTGTGTATTTATATTTGATAAATTCTTATGAAGTTAATTGGTATAGAATATTGTTTCTAAAGTGCATGCATTTACTGTATATAAGGAAATAAAAGTTCATTTGTTTGAATAATCAAAAATTCCTAAAGTATATTTTTTCCATATTTGAATTTCAGTGTTGGTATTGTTTCACTAACTCTCGAATAAAAACATTGCAAAGAATCTTTTTATTTAATGTCTTTTATATATTTATTCTATTCTTATTTTTTAATGTCATCTTCATCATTCTACATTTGAAAACATAATTTTCAGTAAACATTTTTTGCTGTTTTAAGTAGCTGCAAGTAATAAGATGGGAATTTTAGTATTGATTCATGTATTTTATTTGCATAGTTTTCAAGGATGAGATATTTTATTGTAAAAGAAAATTCATTTTTTTTGTAAATGATTCAAACCACTTTTTAAAGTTCAAAGATGAAAAGCAAAAGCAGGAGGGTTTCTTAAAAATATGTACTAGATTATTATATCAAGATGTTGATGGTTGTCAACAAATATTCATTCTGGGGAGGTGGAAAATAATATGACAAAAATATGAGTACTCTATGTAAATTATACTTTATATAAAGGATTTTTTTACTAATATTCTAATTAATGATGTTAATTTTTCAGCTTTGTCTTATCGACCAACAAGACTGTGGAACACTTCCATCGTTTTGTTTTCTGTTATTATTAATACATTTCTTGCAGCAAGTGCAACCACCGGTTTTACCTGTTTTTCATGAGGTAATATTTTTTTCAATGAATGTTTAAATACATAGCTGTATTGTTATTAAAACTAAGTTATATTTTTGATGATTAACTTTAGAAAAATTATCCTTAAAAAATGCACTATGCGAAAAAATTCTTAAAAGCAGTGGCTCTCCATTGCTCTTGAAATTTCATTGTAATCTTTGGTTATCCAATTCCCAATATATTAAAATAACAATTTTTGAAAAAATGTTAAAATTTGAATACATTTTTAGAAAATTTCTAATAGGAAAAACTTATTCAGTGTTTTATAGTTTTTAAAACTTTTCTGTAAAAGTGAAAGTTCTTTGTTTTGTAAAAGTTTTGTGTAATAATCTTATTTGCGTTGCTGAAAATTTGTATATTATAATATATTATCAAAATTTATGTTCTTTTCTAATAATTTTTTAAAGTTTTTGTCATGGCTGTTTTATGGCAATTATTCTTTGTATGTATAGTATGAGTGAAAATAATAATGCATTAATGCAAAATGGTAAACACATTTCCTTAAATGTTAAAAAAAATTTCAAAAAGAATTTTGTGGTCTTAAAAAACAAATCTTAAATAATTATTTTTGTGTGTGTATATTTTTAGTGTATTAATTGTTTCAATATGTAGTTAAACATGCACACACATATTGTTGTAATTAAAATTACTATTAGAATTATTTATGTTGGTATTTAATTATGCAAAGAATTTAAATTTTTTAAATGAATTTTGGGTGTCCTGAAATTTTTTTCTCATAGCATCCAAATACTTTATAAAATGTCTAATGTAGGTGTCGGAAAACAGGGATTGTATCAAATTACTTCAATACATGACAGCCTGTCGATGTCTTGTGATGTGCAGAAGTTATGTAAATAAAAATTGATTTATATATATTTTCATAATTAGGTTTCTTCTTGTATAAAAAGTGGTTTTAGTGATTATGAGATTCTGCTACAACTAGCCATATTTAAGAATTGGCCAAATATAATGTGGAAATTTTTTTACAAGCTATAGAAAGGTGAAAATTATGGAAGGAAGGAAAAAATACAAAATAAAATTCAAAGTTTTCTATAATTTTAAAACTGTTTTATATGATTTCATCCTTATACATTACAAAAGGAATCGAGTTAAAAATAAATGGTTTGAGAACTGTGAGATAATTTCATATTTGAAAATCTGTAGTACTTCTCTTATTTTTGATAATGTTTTTTAAAAAATTTTCATATAAAAATTTATAGTTTATATGCTGATATAAACTATCTTAACCTGACAAAGCAAGCCTTACGAAAAATTTTCTTTCTTAAAGTGAAACTTCTGATTTGTATGTTCAAACATTACAAAACATTTTTACAGAAAATTATTAAACTGTTATTCAATTAATCTCGTAAGGAATATGCTCTTTTGTTAAAAAGTAGTGCCGAACAAATGTGAAAGCGAGAAAAGTGAAAAAGAACAGAAAAATTATTCATTGAATTACTTAAGCATAAAAAATTAGTTTAAAAAAATTCTTAATTAGTATCAAGTTCAGTCATTTTGTTTTTCTTTTGCTCTTCATTTAAAGTTTAAAATTTTTAAGAATTAAATTTTTTTGTGATTGTCTTTATACTGATAGTGAGTGTATAGAATGTCTTATAAGTGTGAATCTTTATATATATATGTTTTCAATCATCAAGACAAAAAATTCTGAATTCAGATATTTTGTACCAAAATTTAATTATTGAGGAGGACTTTTGTGGCTAAATAAGTTTTTTCTTAGGCATAGAATTAATGGGAGTTTTTGAAATAGTAGCATATTTCCACACACACAGCAGAATAATAACATTTTGCAACTTTAAAAAATTAAACAATTTAAGTTAAAATTTTGATTTATTGCAATAAATTAGGTATTTGAACAAAGGATATGAATACTCTTGAGTGCGTAATTAATGCTTGCTGTGTGTCTGATTGGACAACTGAAGTGTAGGACATTATAATTTGTGCTCTCTTATTCAAGATGAAAATTTTGAATGGACATAATTGCTTTTTTATTATTAGGAGAATTGGTAACATGAATTACTTTGATACAATTGATTGGGGAATCGAGTTTTAAACCCTTAATTGCATAGTGATGTAGATTTGCATTGCATGTGACTCGTATCTCTTTGTGAAGCAACCTTTGCATTGTTTTTTTTTTCAAATTTATCAAAACTATTGTATCGTTTCCAAACATAACTAGAATCTTTGACAGTTTATTTCTTTATTAGTAACAATTTTCACTGTTGACTCACTATCCTATTACAGTTTCATTTTGGCAAGTGTTAGGAATTATGGTTATTTATATAAAAAGTAACAAAAAATAAAGGAAAAATTGTTTTTGGATCGAAACAAAGTAAAGAATAATTATATTTTTGTATATATTGATAAATTTATACAAGAAAAATGTTACTTTTATGTTGATTTATTTTTTAAAAAATTAAAAAAAAAAAATCCTATGTGGGTTTTTCCCCCCCATTAGCTTCACCCATTTCGTAGTTGATATCAAATTTTATTTATTAAAAATAATTCATGCATTTAAGAGTTTAAAAACTGATGTATTTGAATATCACCAATCTTTCAGCAGGACACACAAATCATTCTGAACTACATTGAGAATTTGTGGAAAATTTATGTAAACTCTTAAATTTTGAATCTGTGAGAATATAAAGTAATGTAAACATTTAGTTACTATTATGGAATTAAAAAGCTGTCACGTCTTTGGAAGGGGGAAGTGTAAAATCATCTTTACAGTATGGCTAAGAAGGCTTTTTGCAAATGACATTACACCAAGAAATGATGTAAATAAAATAACGAGGATCCATTTAGAATTGTTTTTGTACCATGCTTTGCAAAAAGTAAAGATAATAAAGAAGAAAGATAAATGCTGTGTTATTTTAATTATATGTATTTTTCTTTTTAATTTGATTAATTTCCATTTTTGAAGCTGTTCATTCTAAGCTTTCATTAAAATGAATTCTAATAATGGTATATTATATTTTCCTTGTAAGTGTTAAATTTATTATTGAAAAATTATAATTTTAAGTAATATTCAAATAAAATGAATTTTTTGAAAATGAATTCAATTTTCATATTATAGTTATCAAAAACCTAGTCCATAGAACTTGTAGGTTGAGCATTGTATACTCAAAACCCAGAATCATTGAAATACTTCAAAGATAATTGTGAATTGATATCTGTTACATTCCTGTAGACTTTTAAGTACTTGCATTGTATAAAATATTGGAAAATAGAAATACCAGTTGATGTGTTTTTATCTTTAGACCATGGCTAAGAATAATGAAGTCAATGCTAATAGTTGGTGTGTAATTTAATTGTAATTTGAATATATTATATCTTTATTTATATCTTGGTTTATTTGTTTTCAATATTTTTTATTTTGATAAGTCTCGCGTTTTTTAATTCACAAAAAAAAAAAATCATTCTTACAAATTGTATTTGTCAAACTTGTTCTAAGAACTGCAAGTTGGATGGCCTTTAATCTCCAATATGATGTCTTGAAATGAGTTGCATCGGCTTGTTACTTTCCTGGGAATTTAATTTAAATATACTATTTTAAAGCATTTCATCTTTAGAAAAAATAAAATAAAGAATTTAAAAATTGAAATACATGAAATGTTATAATAAAGAGAAGTGTATAAAATCCTAAAAGTTACAATATTGATTGGTGGAAATTTTGCGACGAGCCTATTGAGAAGTTGCTTCTTACACTGGTGAAAAACCAGGAAATGTTTTCAAAACAGTGTGGGGAAAGCAGGCTTAAAAGCTAGCTTTACTATTGGATGAGATCAGTACTCTAAAAGGGAGGATTACAATGGGTAATTTTTTAAATTTAGAACCATTCTATTAATCTTGTAATGTGCTTATTGATAGCAGAAGCTATAATTTTCAGATTTTCATTCTGAGCCAGTATTGCTGTGTCTTCAGCTTATATGCAGGTAGTGGTGTACCTGGATCTGGGCATATTATTAACAAAAACTTAGAATAAGTTGATCCGAGTTGAGAGCCCTGTTTGACACTAGCTACGATAAATTTAATTTCGAATTGATGTTATTTACTTGCACAAATAATTAATAAATTTGATGAGATGGGGAAAGATTTGAATTTCGGCGATTTTAAAAATTAACCCCACATACCTAACTATAAAATGCTTTCTGGATGTTTAGGAAAACCGCTCTAGTTAATTTCCCCTTCTTAAATTTAGATTTAACATATTCAAAACAATATAAAGAAGTTGGTGGGAAGTAAAGGGCTTTTCTCTTAATCCATACTGTTGGGGTATGAGAATATTATTGGAATTAAGGTGTTCATTTAATTTATTAAAAATCTAATTTACTGAGAATCGATAAGATATAAATTGGGTGATAGTTATCTGGGAGGGTGGGGTCTTTTCTTGGTTTAATTATGGGACTGACTTCAGCAGTCTTTCATGGCCTAGTCTAAAAATATTATTTACAATAGTTGTAATAATAAAAATAATGTAATTGGCATTGAAGTCTCTGCACAGAATGGAAACATTGTATAATTTATTAATCATTTCCGAGTCTTAATAGCAGTGCTATTGCTAGTTGAGGGAGGAATGTAAATTGATGCACTTAAAATGGAGTCATCATTAGGAGAGATTAAAGTGTCAATTGTGACTTCAAATAGCCCCTAAACTAGATGTGGGAATGTGACAATGCTTAATAGAATTTTTAGTTAACAGCAGTGTCACTGAAGAGGATGGGATGATTTCTGTCATTTCCATAAATTTATAATTTGGAATTAAAAAAATTTAGACGAAATTAAAAAAAAATCTCTCAGGCGTGTTTCTTGTATATTTGGGGAGTGTTCTTACTCACAAAATCTCATTTATTGATTTTATGAGACTCGACTCCCATTCCATGAGGCAGATCTGCGTCTGAAGAAGTTGCAACTCATATTTTATAAGAATAAAAATCTTCATTAAATACATCAGTTTTTTTCAAAGTAGTCTTCCGTAACATCTTGTATGTGGTTTCAATTAAATTAGTGGAAAGGTGAAAAGAATTTTGCAGTTCTGCAATAGCTACCAAAATATCTTTGAGTTTTTGGATGATAGTTATTTGTTCTGGATTGTGAGATTTTGAATTACTCTGCCCATGAGGTTGTTTGGGTTCATATTGCTAATTATCTGCCGCTTTGGATCTCCTGTGTAGTGGTTCCATCTGATTTTTCTGCAGGATTTGTGGAAGATGAACTAGGATGCACTATTTTGTATTTTTCTATTGGATTTTGAATATTATAATAGACTTATTAATAGTTTGAACCTGTTTTGGTTTAGGAGAATGAGAGTATCCAGCCCATGATGCTACATGTCCTTTTTTACAGTTGATGCTGATAGGTTTTTCTATCTTCTCTTTGTTCATAAACACTCTAATTTTATGGTTGTCTCTGCATTTCAGACATTTGGCTTTTATGAAGCAATTTTGTGAGGAGTAATGAAAGAAATTGCAATTATAGCATTACTTGACTGCTTGAAAGTATTAAAAACTGACATGTATAAATATGTCTTAGTACTTTATAAATCTGAGGAGAACTTTCTGCAATTTTAGCTGCAACCAAAAACATGGGAAGAGGGAATTTTGTTCACCCCTGAGTTAGCTATATTATTTTTTCTACCTTTATGTCCTTTGCCTCCAGATCTTGTTTTATTTCATCAATATCAGTATGTACCAGTAAGCTTTACAAGATTGACTAAATTAGTATAGAATGTATAGGTTTAATTACATAAAATTTGATCTTTTCATTTTTGAGATGGGCAATAATTTACTTGTGTTCATCCTCATTGTTTGGGTTGATCTTAATGTATTCACCTGTAAGCTTACGGATAACCTTAGGGTGAGATCTATTAAGCTATTGGCAGGATCAGAATATAATTATTTGTCATCAGCATCAGGATCAGTTGAATTTTAGATGTTGGAGGAGCCTGGAAATCCTTATCAAAGGCACTTTGGTTTAGCTTAGAGCTGAGCAAAATAATTTTGCAGAGTAATATCAGTATTATGATTTTCAATAGCTTTAATTTTATTACTCATTTTAGTAGGGGAAATAAATCCCTCTGAATCCTGGTTTTGAGATTTTTTTGTGTTCGTTGCAATTTAAAGTTGCTGTTCAGATCAGCAATTCAAATAATTTTCTCCCAACTTTTTTGATTTATTATTTAAATTATGCAAACTACTAAGCAAGGTAACATTAAATGCAACTTACCTTTCAGGTTTTATTGGTTTAAATCTAAGTTTTTAGCTTCAATTGCAGTCTTATAAATATTTGTGCTTCCTGTTTCTGCCTCCTTTATACTAATCCTGTTTTCCCATCAGAGCTATAGTTCTGCAGTATTCTACTGGTGGCCTTATTGACAATTTGGTCTGGCAAGTGATCCACATCAGTATCTTTTGTCTTCAAATTCATATCCAATGGCAATGGATGCTTGAGAACTATTATTGTCCCGACCACTCATGGTGATGACCGAGTGGCAAATGAATGAAATTCTAGTGAGCCTACAGGGAATAAACTGCATTATATACTTTTAATGATGTGTCAGTTGCATAATAAGATCAATATCGTAATAAATATTTTGGATACTTGCAATTTAGAAAATTAAAATTAACTACCCCCCCTTTTTTTTTACCATGTATGTATGTATGTCAAATTGAATGATGGAAGCTAGAGGATTGTTTAGTAGTTTAAGAATTTTATGTATTTATTTAAATGCATTAATATTTTAAGAAAAAAAAATTGTTTCCATACATATTTTTAAGTTAAGGATTTTTTTAATAGTTTGATAGCTTTTTTTTTTTTTTTTTTTTTAAATTTTAGGTGGAAAATTTTAGTGGCTGTCCTGAATTTTATAACAAATATATTTCAGTAAGTTTCTTGAATTTTAGGTGTATTAAAAGTTCTTATAAAAAGATGTAATAGAAATATATAATCTATTAAATTAGCTCACATTTTATTTCATTTGTTTTTATTTATTTGATTTTTGTTGTTATTTTATTGGCTTAAACTTACTGTTATTTTGAAGGGAAATTCATGGAAAACTGAAAACACTGATTCAATAGGAGAGTTATGGTTGAAATTTTTTCACTTTTACAACTTTGATTATAAAATAGGAGAAAGTGTTGTTTGTGTTCGAACTCGAAAGAAAATAACATGTAAAGATTACAATTGGTCCACAAAATTCTATGCAGTTGAAGGTAAATATTTATTCTACCATTACATTTCTTTTAAATTTCTCTTTAATTTATTTTTCTTAATTATTTTATAAATTTGAAATTTATCATTTAGAAAGTCATAATTTATTATTACATAAATTGAATAAATATTAATCCATGTTGCATTTGCAGTTCAATTAATTCATTTATTTTTCTTGCTTCCTTTATTTTCAGACCCATTTTTGAAAAGAAATATAGCCTATGTTATTCCTACTTTTCAAGTGTGCCATTTTATTCAGCAATGTTTTGTTAGAACTTATCGATATTTTGCTTATCCTCAGTTAAAAAATGGATCAATTAAACTAGTGAAAACAGAAGCTTTTGATGCATTGAAAATATCTGAATGTAAGTAGAATAATAAATTTTTTATAGTTAAAAAAATTAGTATAATAAAATATTATTTTAATATATAAAAGTGATCCTACATTTTTCTGATTTAAATAGTTTATTGTTGTGCATACATTTAAACTTGTAATCAGTTTTGCAAGAAACTATCACTAAATCAAGTGTATAATTGCCTTATTTAAAAACCGTACAGATATAATTAAACAAATTCTAAACAAAAAAAAATTGCACAATTTATAATTATGATTTTAAAGATTCTGTAGATATTGATGACTTATGAAGGTTCTTTTAATAGTATTTAAGCACGATGATTTAAATAATAATCATTTAAATTTTAAAGTTATGAAGCTCTATTCTGCAGCTGTAATATACATGTATTCAGCTATAGAAATGGAATTAGTTATATTTAGTATAATAAGGACTTGCACTAATTTCGGACAAAATTATAAACTTATTGTAATTTTTTGAAAACATTGACAACTTGATAAATATATTCACAATTGATTATTAGTTAATTTGTGTAAATTATGCTGTTCATTCTATTGATATTTCAATTAAAAATTTTTATTACTAAAGTAATTTATCTTGCAGGCAGAACAGATGATGATTCTAGTTATGCTTTTATGTTTGATTCATATATATTGCTTTTTTTAATATAAATTTAAACATACTTTTTAAATTCACAAATTTTTTGAATTTTTAATTTTAATATTTTGTACAATTATAAAACATTTTTGTAATCTGTTATGCTTCATAACTTTTGATCACTGTTTTAATAATTTAAGCTATATAATACATTTTTACAATAAGTTAGAATAATGTTATTTTAATTAATTTATATTTTTGAAGTTGTGCGTGTTTACAATGTTAGTTTTTTTTTTTTTAAAGTAAATTAGAATTGTGATATTACTGTAATGAATACTTTTTTTTTTTAATATAAATTAAATTTGTTTGTATCTTTGTAACCATTTTTTATGAAGTAATTTGCTGAATTTTAGCGGCTGTCCTGAATTTTATAACAAATATATTTCAGTATATGAATAATATGACATTTAATAAAAATAGTTATGGTCATATATGCTATGTTTACAATATGTAAGTCAGTTGCCTGTTACAAAACATACAGAAAAATGTTTAATTAAAGAACACATGAAATATTTGAAGAAAATTGTGAGTTTGTCTTATCAACCAATATGTTTACCCCTATACTATGGTGCCTGCTTCTCTTGGATGCATTCAAAGCAATGGGTCTTCTATCTGCAACACTAGACAAAAAAAAAAGTTTTTTCTTTGTTCATCAAGCTTAATTGCACAAAAATGTTGGCAAATATCTATTTTACATGCAGTTAACTTAATTTTAAAAAATTAAATAGGTAGTATACAACCCTATTTAAGATTGGAATCTCATCATTCAAAATTTTTTACTTTGATTTTGATGAAATAAATTAGCAGGTAAAGTGAATTAATATTAAAAATGTAAAAATATGTTTTATTGCACTTATTAAAATATCTATATACTCCAAAAGATATGCTTAACTTGTTAATAGTATTTTAAAATTAGATTTTTGTCTGGTAGACCAACAAGGATCAAAGCAGAGTCTGACATTATGTATTTTACCTTCATAAGGTGATAACTGCTCATGCTTTTTTATTTTGCTTTGTCGTTTGGGAGCACTCAATACATCCTCACGTCTTTTTCCTTTTTGCATAAAGATGAAAAATGTCTACCTGAAGGGAAAAGGGACTTCTTAGTTGCAATGGCCCGTAAAAACCACAATTTTTCATTCGAAACTAGTGGAGAAACGTTTTTATTTAAATTTTTTTCACTCTCTTTATTTAAATCTTACAAAATATGTATGTTTAGCAATGCCATATCTGAAAGCCCCCCCCCCCCCATTTTTTTAAATACCACTTCAGTGATTTCTTGGTTGACGAATAATTGTATCACCTTTGAATCTCTAATATATACACCACCTATATTCTTATTGGATTGTAATGTACAGTGTCCTAAACTTTGAGATTCTTTTTTCCTAAGTGTTTGAGTTCATATCCATGCACAGTTATTAGTGATAACACCTTTTTTTCTCTGAAACCAACTATAAATACATGAAAAATATGTAAAGATATAAATTGCCTCCCTTTCTAAACAGATCACTCATGAGTCTTTGAAACTCTTTTGCCATGCGAACCCTCTTTTACCCGAGAGAAATTTCACACCGATGCTACACCTGTCTTCAAGGGTAAATTTTAGCCATATCATATTTGTTACACCTGTCTGGAGTTGGTTAATGGATGATGGGTTTTTTCCTCTAGCATTTTGTTTCTTTTTAATCTTGCATTTTAAATCTAAATTTGCTGTACCTCAATCCATTCAGTACATCTTCCTCTTTTCCATTATCTGACACCTCTTTACCTAGAACATCTTAAAGAATATCTTCCCCTTTTCTGGTCCCTACTACTGACTGATCATGATAAATTGTTGACCACTCTTCAACAACATCATGGTGATGTTTTTCATTTTATTTTGGCTTTTCTCAAATTGAGAGAGCAATAGGAAAACTGCAGATAAAATACACTTGAGTATTACTGAACTACATATTAATAGGGTACAACTTTAGAATTTTATAATTTTTGCAATATATAAATATGTGTTATGTTATATTATATCTGTATAATTTGAAGAAATTAATTCATAACACTTATTTTGGATGAGTAAGGGACATAACAAACCTTAAATGAAAGTACTTTTCAGTTAAGGTTAAGTCAAGCACATTAATTTCTCTCTGTTCTCTCTCTATATATACCAACACATTTAAAGAGGTGAAGATAAATTATATATGCATACATGTGTAAAACATTGATATGTTTTACATTACTTAAATTAAATGTATTCAAATGCATTAGAATATTTCTGACAACGGTGTAAATGTACTCAAATTTCTCTAGAGTTATTTTTGTATTTTCATAATGTATTTTAGAAATATTATACTCTGAGGGATTTCTGATTTTTTTTGTTACAAATTTTTCGGCATTTTGCAGAATGAGTGGAATAGTATGAAATATTGTGATATATTATTAATGTAAAACCCATAGTGAATTTATTGATTTCATTTCAAAAAACATAAAATAATAATTAAGAATAAATGATTATTCATTTACTTTAGAATCCAAACATTTAGAAAGGTAAGCTTTTGTTTTTAATTACTATTAAATAGTTACATTTGATGTATAATTATTATATAACAAGACGTTGTAAAACGTTTTATTTTGATATCATACATATTTACTTATTATCACCTTCAATATGCACCCCTTTTCTATCCCTGATACGCTCCATGAGAATCTTCTATTGATCGAAACATCACTTAAAGTCTTCATCTGTCAGCTCTTTCAGGATGCATGCCACTTTCTCTTTCCAGCTTAATGGACTAAAATCTTGTTCCTTTCAATGCAGATTTCACCTTAGGAAACTGATAGAAGTCACATGGCGCAAGATCCGGTGAATAAGGTGGATATTCTAATACTGGATGCTGTACATGGCTAGAAACTTCTTTACAGACAATTTCAAATAAACCAGCGCATTGTCTTGGTAGACAAATTTTCCTTACAAATTCTTTGTCAATTCCTACAGTCTCAGCAGTTGCATGAGTACTTAAACAAATTTCAGATTGAACCAGATTACCAATTTATTTTAATATTGTTATCCATATTTTACTTGGAAGGGAGACTCAAGCTTGAATCATCTTCAACATTTTCTTGGCTGTTTTGAAAATGCTTAAACTACTCAAAAATATGTGCACGTGATAAACATTCATTGCCATACATCTCTTTCAATGAATTATGAGTTTCGGTAGTGGTTTTTCCAAGTTTCAAGTGAAATTTCTCAACAATTCGTTTCTCACTTGTCATTTTTCTGGCGAAACAAAAAAAAATAACTAATGTGAACGTAGGCTATACCTATACAGATATGTGTACAGAAACAAGAGGCACTGCATTCGAAAGAGAAAGCTTCATGCAAAACAGCTGTAGGCTGCTGGCATTTGGCTTGTGTACTTCTCCTGTAGCAGCGTCAGTCTCGTTATTTAATAGCTGCACCTTGTTTACAGGGAATGTAGAATTACTTGTACATATGTAGAATGTGTACATATGTAGAATTTTTTTTTACCCTTTCTTGAGATGGAGATTTTTATTCCTTGATATTCACTTTTTAAATGTTTTTAGCAAACAAATACTTGTCGGAGGTTAGATCCAAATTTTTAAAGAAATTTGAATATCGGATTATTTCAAATAAAAAAAAATTCAAAATGATTTATATGCCATTGATATTATAATGCAATTGGAAAAAATTAAACAAATCTACTTAATCAATAATTTATACTTTTTAAATTTTGGAACATTTTGAATTGTTTCTCTTAAATTTCCATTTGTGCTTTGAATTTTGAATCTCATTATAGATGCTCCTAAAATCAGCCTCATGTAATTGACAATTCTCTCTAATCTATATTTTTGTAAATACATGTATCTTTTTATTATACTTATGGCTTTTTTTCTTATTTAAAATATGTAGATGTTCCAAATTCACCTTTAATAAAAGAAGAAGAATTGGGAGATTCTGAAGAGTCAGAAAATGAAGATTTTGACCAACTTGAAATTAGTCAGATTATGGAAGATCATGATCTGGACATACCTTTGGAAAATTTCATATCTACTGTTAATAACATGTCTCTGAAAGATGATCATGGTGATGGAGATAATGTTTCAAAAGTAGAATCCTCAAATTCGTCTTCTAAAGAAATTGATTCATCTCCCAAGAAAGCTGTGGATAAAACTATCAAAGAAAATCAGACCAAGCTCCCTCCAAAGACAAATGTACAGCCTCTATGTTATTGGGATTTAAAGGATACAAAAATCACCAAGGAAATATTTCAGTATGAATTCAAGGCTGTGACTTTTAAAGGTGAAAAAGTAAGCAAATATTCAGATTTCTTTTCTTAAAAAAGAATGTTTTTAATGGGAATGATTTGCTAACTAATTCAATTCATGTTTTTATTTTCAGAGTGTTCCTTTAAGTTGTAAATTGTGTAAAGGTACTGACCATCAAAAAAAGGTAAACTTGATTCTGTTACTCATAATTGTGTAAATGAAATTTGTTTTATGATTAAGAATATTTTTATCCTTATATAATTTTTAAAAAAATTGAAATGTCATATTCTCTAATAAGAATTTTATTTGTTTCTGTTATATTCTTTAGTTTTTCATTTTATGCAATGAAGCTTTTTTTTTCTGAAAGCAAACATTATTTTTCTCTTAAAACGTTTAATTTATATTTTTCTTGTTAGTATGTCTTTTTTTTATATAAATACAATAAAAATATAAGTATATTATATTTTAAGCTGTAAGATACATTGTTAAAAAGTGTGCTTTAATCTCTAAATAAATTCTTTGCTAAATTAATAATATATATTACTTTTGAAAAGTATATAGTTTTTTTTATTCTATTATCTGCTGTTGAAAATTTTTAATAGCACTGATTACTTATAAATAGTTGCAAATCGCACTTGAACTGTTATGTGTTGTGAATACACACTCTAGTGAACTTAAACATATATCTTTATTTAACCCAGAAGAATTGGCGTAGGGCACAGTCACCCTAGGCTTGTGGAATCTTTAATTCTGGAAAATCTATTTGTTATAAGTGGCTTTCTCAGTATTCTCCAATTTGACACTCCCCTTGGTATCTGAAATGTCTTTGACTCATATCTCTACCTTTTTAAGGGGCCACTGTAGCTTAGTGGTCGTAGTAGTGGACTCGCGACCGGCAGTTATGGATGAGTTGTAGGTACTAAATGATGACGGGCCTGAGTTGGCCCTTGATAATAGTTAATGCCACAAGCAGAGTGAGACAGACACTTATTTTTAAAAATTGGTTTATTTACATATTTACAGGACTTTGATCAGTATCATTACAGTATCAGCCAAGTCTCTGTAGTAACTTCGTTCTTCTCTTTGTATACATCTGGAATCTGCAGTCGACACCGTCAACTTGACAGTTAACAATCGGCATCCAACCAGAAAATTAACTTCGTATGACGTAACAAAATATGTCGAATGCAAATTCCTGATTCCTCATTGCCAGATGTGAAGAATGATGTCATATCGGCAACACGTAATCCAAAAAAATAATTACCAATCTGGTTCACTTTATTCTGCTTGCATTATGGCAACACTAAAGACCCACTGTGTAGCCAGGGCTGATGCTTGTTAAATCAGTCATGACTCAGACTTGTTGATGTGGCATGGAAGTTTGGAGAAGGGGGTACCAGCTCTAATGGCATCCTTGTCACTTGCCCGATATTCAAAACTTCGAGGCCACCAATAGCCCTTGTGTTGCTTGTAGTGTGACATTAATAAAACCAACCAATCCTTTTTAAGGAGTGGAAATCGTATCTTAGAAGTGTGAGGTAATTGAGGTGACCGAGTTCCTGTGTTTCTATGTTTGCTTCAAAAAATTTTCTCCGCAGAGTCCGCATTCTTTTACTCTGAACAATTTAGTGGTTTTAACTGTTGTATTTTACAGTGCATTAGGGCTTGTAAATTAACAGAACATGAGAAACAAATGGAGTGTCTGCAATCTCGAATGAGGTTAAAATTTCGGAAGAAAGAATTGATCAAGCTAGCTAAGAACCTGATGAAATAATGAATAGTCGTCATGATGGCAAAAGTGAGTGTTAAACAAGCTAAGAAGGTGAACCATTTTAGTTGGAAGGCAATATTTTTGTTAGCTGAAATATAAAACCATTTGACAGAAACAAAAGTTAAATCATAAAGTTGAAATTTGTTTCCAAAATTTAATTATTCTTTTACCAGGACTAAAATCCATTGCTCAAAATATAACTAATCCTCTAGAAAGTTGGGAGTAATTTTTTGACTAAAAATTATAAAAATGACAGTGGAATTTGCTAATGTGTATATTCAAAATATATCTGCAAATTTCGCCAGGGATCCAGAGGCAAGAAAGTTGAATCAATTAGAAATCGGAGCACTTTTTGGACTTTTGAATATGTATGACTTGCATAAATCCTCCCTTACAAATGCACAAGATGTGTGGGCCACTGATGGCTCAGGTATTGAAATATTGTTCAATACAATGTCATATAGATTTCGTTTCCTTATTAAATAATGTGAACACTTAATGAAAATAGGAGAAGAGCAATAAGCTGGCTACTGTAAGAGAATTTTTAAAGACTTTGATGATAATTGCCAAAAGACATAAAGTTGGTTAATGTGAGTACCAATGAAAAATTTGAGAAATTTCATGGACTATGTTCCTTTTACATGCCGAAGAAATTGGTAAAATACAGAATTAAATTATTTGCATTAGTAAATTCTAGGACATTTTATAGTTACGCCAAGGAAATTTATGTAGGAAAACAGCATGAAGGCTCGTTCAACATCAAAAATTCTTCCTAATCACCAAGTGCCTGTGTGGTCCTTTGTTTGGTTCTGCTAGAAATGTGACAATGATAATGGGTTCACAAATTATCCTCTTTCCTAGGAACTTTAATCAAAGAAACTGTCCATTGTAGGTACTGTGAAAAAAAGCTGAAATTCCGGGAGAATTTACTTAAAAGAAAGAGATGTTCATGCATCTATATTTGGACTTTTAAAAAAATATATTTGTTTCATGTATATCTCATGTATATCAAACTGTGCAGTTTTGTATCATGATGGCACAATTGATGAACATGTGCTGAGAAAAAGCCTGAGATTATTAAGTTTAACAATGTAACAAAAAGTGTGAAACAAACGGATGACTGATGATAGATTTTTAGGTACTTGTCTGTTATAGCGGTGCCCACCAAATTAAGAATGCAGCATCACTAAGCGAGGTGCAAAATTGAAATGTAGAAAAACAAATCACATAGCAGTAAATAATATAGAACTTTCTATTTAATAATATTTATATTTAATTATCTTTTTATATGCTTAATAATAAATCTCAAGCCAATAAGTATTATAAAAATTTATATATTTTATATTAATATTTACATAATCTTTAATACATCACTCTTCATTAAAGGCCATGTTTCTGAAATTGCATTCAATGATTCGTAGAAAGCATTCCCCCCCCCCCTACATATTTTCCTCACATAAAGTCTGCAAGATACAATATTCGAGAGGATGTCAAGCTGTGCCATGTTGTTCTTATTACACCACTTAGCAGAACCCTCCATTCTTTCAACATTTTCCAGTGAAATATATGAAACCTGCTTATTCTGGTTCTTCGGTTTTGTACTCCTTCCAACAATCTGAATAGATAGTTGATCCTTCTTGAACATGTTCAAGAATTTTTCCAAGGAGTGTATTAGCATCTCTTAAATATTTGAACAAGAAAGCATTCACCATCTTCCCAATATATTTCTCCAAAAATTCACTGTTGAGGGAATACTCTACCACTGTTGTCCTTATACCAGATGAATAAACTCTCATTGATCTCAACAATTTAATCTGGTCCACCTATACAGACTGATTAAATTTTATTATAAGATGAGAATGCACTTCTCTCATGTAATTGTTCCAATCAACTGTTCATATTCTGTAGTTTGCGACACCATTTAATATACATCTACTAGTAATGATTGGTGTTCTAGAACTGCTGAACCAATTTCCATAGTGAAGACCCTTCTTATTTGAACAACTTTTAATATTGCACCTCCAAATACTTTTTTCATTAACATACAACTTCACGATGTGGCCATTTTTGCATAATTGTGTGTCTAGTAAAATAACTTTCTTGGAAAAAAAAGATATATCAATTTCGCTGTTTAGTAAATTGAAGATTGTTGCTGACATTTTGGAAAAAACAAATTAGTTAATTTTAAAAAATATTTTGAAATCGGTAATGTTAATTTATCAAGTGCCGCTATAACAGACAAGTACATTTTTTTTATAGGGTATTGAAGGTTGTCCAAGTTTCTCTAATGTCCATTAAAAATCCTCCTTTGTAGGCTAAGAGTAGGTGAGATTTTTATAAAACTTTGGCATTATCACTTCTTGATCCCCACATGAACACAAGAAATGCTTTGTAAATGTGGTAACCATAGGACTCCTTCCAAGAATAGATGAATCCACAAGTGCATCACAGGACACACAGTGCCCAACAAAACAACGCAATCAAGCAAAAGGTCTATATGCTATTTGTCCAAGATCTAAGGACAATAATAAGTACAATTACTTGCATAAAGTGTGTCCATTTTGCCAGCAAAAATCATTCTCATAATGTTTGGGGAAATTGTCTGTAATTTGTGTCTTTTATTAAAGTTGTATATTTAAAATATTTTGATTCAGTTTAGATTTTTTCTAAATTATCAAAGAATAATTGAAAAGTTCTTAAAACAGATAAGTATATTTTCTCCTTATTAAGTTATTCACTATAATTGATGATTTTTTATCATGTACAATACAATACATTTCTTAAAAAATTGATGAGGGGAAGACTACGTCACTGCATGATCGCTAACATTAGTAGTACATGATCACTAATGTTAGTATTGACTGCACAACTCCTCCCAAATTGAGCAGGCATTTATCAGCACTCATATCTTGTGATTTACATGGAAAATTTGCACCTTAAGCTTTGTAGAAATCAAAATCATGTTTTTACTGTGGAATTGTGTAAAGAAATTAAAATGTATTATTTATAAAGAGTTGCATTTAATTTAACATTTATATGATTGATATAAACATCTGACTTATACTTTAAGAGAAACAAAAATATAAAATCTATAAAACTGGAACCATAAATTTAAATTGTCATCATTTCCATAGACTATTTTTTTTATTGGTATAATATTTTCATTATGTAATATTTTATATAATTCTAGTGCTATAGTTGATGAATTATGGGCAATTTCAGTTAAAAAAAAGTAGTAATTAAAATATGTAATTAATATACTTGTTTTTGGTTGGATCTTTACTAACTTACTCATAATGAGTTTTGTTGGAATCAGATAATTATATGTTTCAGTAGTTGTGAAGGAAAGGATTGCCCAATTTTAACCATTAATTTAAATTTCACAGGAAAGAATTTTGCTTTAAATGTTACTATAATTTCTCTTCAATAGAATCTTTGTCATTTATTCATTAACTATGACATTGATTTGTAATAATCTAGCTCTTTGTGCTATCCCTAATTAAAATTTATTTAATTCCATTTTACATAATTGTTATAAATATTTTTGAAAGAAAAGAAGTTTGATATTATTGGATCATTTTATTTATTCTAACTAATGTTTAAATTTTCAAATTAAAAAGGTACACTAATTTTGAACTGTTTATATATATATATATATATATATATATATATATATATATATATATAT
>BMAW01061552.1:197634-242025 GCA_019974015.1 Nephila pilipes
ATATATATATATATATATATATATATATATATATATATATATATATAGCATTTTCTATGTACATTTTATTTTAAAAACAACCCATTTCCTCTTGCAGAAAATGGATTATGTGTGAGTGCTTGAGTGGACTATGTGTGAATTTTATCATGCATGATTTTTTAAAAAAATAACTGTGTAAAATATAGTTTTTCAAATAATCATGATGTATATTTAGATATTCTTTGAAAAGATATTTTAATATTGAAAGTGGTAAATTGTGAGGAGGAGGGGGCACATTTTTAGTTGAAATTGAAAACATTTAGTGCTTATAATATTGACATTTTTAGATATCAATAATTTCTCATAGTTGTATGTTTGAAATAACCTCAGAATTACAATATATATACATATTAACTGTAAATAAAAAAAATCCCAAACTATTATTTTTTAAAAATAATTAGTCTAACATATAATGCATAAATTCTGTAAAATTATATTTTAAGGTATAAAGGCTATTCGTCAAATTTACATTAATACATTTCGTTTTCTTTCAAATGCTTCTAGTTTCCATGATGAAAACTATTACAGTCTTGTTTTGAGTACCACTCCTGCAAAATGTTAATCTGGGGGGAATCAGATTTGGCTTCAAGCAACAGTGTCTTTTCTTAAACACTAGGTATTTATTCCATATCGCAGAAAAGAAAGAAAAAATAGACCTAAGTTGTGAATTAAGAAGGAGGGTTGTACTGGAACTTTTGTCAGTAGTTGAAAATTCACAACAATATAGTCTTTGACAACATTTTTACTTTCTAATATCTTCTTTGAAAATTTGAGAGAAAATTGATTTTTTGCGACAGGAACAGTAAGAAAAAACCATTTAATGAAATGTTCGATAGAATAAAGCAACATTAAAATTAGAACAAGGCCCTTTGCCTTCAATCTCATCTTTGATGTTTTGATGGAATGACAAATATATGTAAAGTTCTGCCTCTAATTCAAGCCAAGTGTGGGAAAAAATATAAAGAAGCTTTTCTTCACCGAATATTACTCATTACCATAAAACAAGTACGCAAGAGGAATGTCCTTTCACTATTATAGCATTGTGCAAACTATCATATCAGAATAAGAGGTAATAAAGGGGGGATGACCATTGTTCGTCAACATTGTAAATAGCTGGAACATTTTATAACATCACATACAAATCCAAAGTTTTACAAATTCAATTTTGATCACAAATGGCCTTTGTCTCACTAAAGTTTATTAGAGAAACACTAGATGTTACTGATGCTTCCTAAGGTATTATAGGTACATGTTCAAACTACAGATGACTTACCAAATGAGCTCTATCAGATGGTATGATGTTGGTCATATTATTTACAGAGATTGGTAATGTATTTCAAAAATATCTATATTGCAAAAGTAATGTAATTTATCTATGTTACATATGGTCTGCATCCAGATTCTTTTTCACTCTAAAAATAGTTTGATATTTTGAAATACTTTATTCTAGAGTTGTTAACCCCTAAAATACCACATTAAAATTTTATGGCTATTGTTGTTGGTTTTGGACTAATGTGCATATATACATGTTTCCCCCCTCTAAGCATTGTATTTGGGTTTTGTATATATGCTTAATTAGCTGTAGGTATTGTATTTTAAATGAATTTAATAATTTTTTTATGAAAATTATGAAGATCTGTTAACCTGGGCCAGTAATAGTTTTAGATTATGAGCAGTACCAATTCTCAGTTTGGAATAATCCTTCTAGTTAGTTCTTTGGTCTACTAACTTAGAATGCAGCATTAAAGGCTACAGTACTAAACTATGAAGTAAACTATATGTTTATATGCAATGCTCACATTGATAGATAATACTGAAGTTGTGCCAATGAGGTAATTTCTTTTGAATTTCAACTTAAATTTTCTGGACTTCTTCTGTATTTTGTGTTGTACTGACATTTCAGGAAATTTTAATTGAAAAATTATGGCAAAATTAAGGTTTTAGATTTTCTAGTGGTAGGTCCACTTTCGGTAGAAAGGGGCATCTATTAGGATTAATTTATGCAGTTAGAATTGAATATTTGAGGACATTTTAAAGAAAACTGGTATATTATAGTCTAACTACTGATTAGAAAAATGTAGTGGGGAAATGGAAGTTAAGGTGAAAAATTCTTTTTTTGATAATTTATTTTTAAAATTCTGTTGGGTCATTTTTAAAAGGGAGCAAAAGGAGGGATTGTTTTTATAAGTCTGTGTAGAAAGGTATAGGAATAGGAGAAAACCAAAGTCTTGGCAACTTCTTTTAGTCCCCCTCCAAAAAATGCCAAATTGGTACAGTATGTGTTTCATTTTCAGACATGTATGTCTAACAAAAAGTTAAAAATTCATGTAATCATTATCTGATTTTTTAAGAATTGTTTTAATCATGCATTGTCAATTTCAGAATTGACCTGATGATGTTAAAAATTATGCATTATTATTTGATTATTTCAGAATTGTCCAAATGATGTATTGCCAATTCCTATTCCTTTGCCAAAAATGACTGCTGAATTTTTAGATGTTATTGCCAAAGTTTTGTATCATATAAAAGGTAACATTATCTTTTTAACTGATTATTTTTTCATGTAAATAAATACCTTTAATGTAAACTTAATTTTTTTAGCTAAATTTTTTATAGTTTATTACAATTATTGTGTTTAATTTAGTATTTTTGTATTAGTTAAATTCTTTGTGTTTCATTAGTTGCTAGGCACAACTGGAAATTCATGATATTTTTTCATACTTAAATTTTGGCACAATTTTATGAAAACTAGCTGGAATAAAATATTTTATTTCTAACTGATGACAACTACAAAATTAGAGACTTCGTTTCTCTAAAATAAGGTTTTTCTTTCGATGGTGTGTATGAGATCCATTATGTATGACTTGTTTACCCATGTAGTTACATAAATCAGAGAAGTTATCCCTCAAAACTCATTTGGACCTGGAATAATTTCAAAATATTCTTGGAAATCTTCATAAAATTGGTGAATTTGATGAAACATTGAGTAATGACGTGTAGAATGTAGCATCTGCATGACATGTAGAACACCGTCTTTCACCCCATTCACTTAGTAGTATTATTTGTAATGGCTGCTCCAGAAGCAGAGGATTTGATGCAAGTGTTGAAAAAATTTTTTCACTTGCAAACACATTGTAGTCAGTCATAGGTATGATTTTGGAGTACTGAAATCATGGCTGCAGTAGTCTAGTGAAGTTTTTGTCAAGTTGTGAGTTCGATTCTTGAGGTCAATAAAGACCTGCCTTGTAGGAGGGGCGAATGCATATTTGATTTGTTGAGGCTGAAAGTCCTCCCGTTGGCATGATGTAGGAGCTAGGAGAGTGCAGTGCCAGCTCAGACATCGTCCTCATCATTTGACCAAGGCTCTACATTGCGAGGCCCTTTAATAGTCCTCGTGTGGCTTCTAGTGTGACATTTGTAAAACCAATTGGAGATTTTGAATCTATTTTCATTTCTGAGTTCCTCTGTTTCTTAGAGGCAGTTTTTTTCTTATGGTTTTGTTCTGCCATTGAAAAATCATGCTATATATTTTTAATTTATATCTTTTTAAATAATCTATTATGCAAACTACATATATTTTCAATCCTATCTATACTTCTAAGTAGAAAATTAAAACATTTCACCAAATAATTAGTATTTCAAAAGTATTAACTCTCTTTGAGGAACTTCCTTTGAATATAGAATCAATCACAAATGAAAAGCAGTAGGAAAATGAAAAATGTATCACTTTTGCAGAAAAGGTTTCTTTGCCTTTTAAATAGTAAATATTTGACCCTTCTATAATTATGAAAAAATTAAAGAAACATGTACCGTATGAAAAATGTGGAACACATTCCTGTAAAATACAAGCCAAAGTGGTGTACATATTGCAGTCCAACTAAAAAAATCCAGCATTTCAAGGTGCGTGTGCCAGATTTGCAATGTAGGATTTGCATGTTTCAATAAAACATAATTTGCTTTCTAAAATTTCACGCAAAATTAATTCAAAATTAAAATTTTGTTAAAATGTGAAAAATTAGTAAATTTTTTGGATATTTCAGAATAATTAATGGAATTTTCCAATTTTAGTAATTTTACTAAATATTCTTTACATCAAATCATTCTTTTCCCTCCATCAATTAAAAATTAAAAGAAAAGATTCATTAACTGTTATCATATGCAGGAAAGAGCAGTAGTGTAAATGAAAAATGCTTGAAAAAGAGGGTTTTTTTTTTTTACACTTTTTAACATCACACACAAAGGCAAGCATGTGCGAATCATGTTTTACACCTGGGGTCTCCCCTCCTTCTCTGAAAGGGTGGAGATGCTAATTGTTTTAAACTGGTTTTTTTTTATGAATCTACTTGCATAAAATTTTATCTTGCTCTTTCATTTTGTATTTTTAAATCAAATTGGAAAATCTATAGTTGAATATTGTTGGAAATGCATCTTGTAGACATTTTATAATTTTTGAAAAATATCCTACTTTATGTTGCAAAACTGGAAATAATATAGCTATGATATAAAAATGAAAAACAGACAACTTTTGTACCTTTTTTTGTCTGTCAAATATGTATAGTTTATAAGTATTATAATTAAAGTGTATTATTATTTAAAATTATATCATAGTATTTTTTTTAATAAACTATTGATTGTGTTGAGCAAACTGTTCTGCCTTCCATTTTTGTATGCCTATTATTCTAATTTTTCTTCTTGCTAGATAAAAATGCTGTCAGTAAGACTGAATTAGATAATATAGAAGCTGATATGCGAGACATTCAAAAATATATAAGAGAAGTATTTCCTGGTAAGTATATATATTTTGTATTTGTTTCCTTCATATATTTTTGTTAAACTTTTCATGTGACATAGCCTTCTCTGTGTTCAGCATTTTTTGCAATGAAGTTAATGTAAAAATTGGTATAAAATGATATTAACTGGATAACATTTGTATATTTAAAATAGTGTCAATGAATCCTTGCATATATTTTTTTTTATCCTAGTAGAATTTTTTGTATCTTTCAATTATTTTCTTGAATAATTTCTTTTTCCTCCCTCAGATGCATCTTTGAAATTATTTGGGTCTTTCTGCAATGGCTTTGGATTTAAAAACAAAAGTGATATGGATTTTTGTTTGACTTTTGGTGATCATGATGATGGAAAAGTAAACATACTTAGTCATAAATTCATAAAATATTATAATTAAAATTGAAATGGTTTTATTTATTAAAAGCCTTTTCATTTGACATTTTTTGTGCTGTTTTGGTGTATTTATTCAAGGTTCATGGATGATCCTATCATCAAAATGTTAACTCACTGTACTCAATTGATCAATGCATATTTTTACAGTAACAATTGTGAAGAATAATATAATTGGACTATTTTATTTTCTGAGCACTAGAGAAGATGGCAGCATGCAAATTTGAAGATAATGATGCTTTTTCACAATAAATCACTAATATGATTTTATTTTCTTTGGTCACTGAATGTTATACTTATCTGTTGAGTGCTGGGGTGGGGAGAATGAAAAAAAAAAAAAAAAAAAAAAGTCCTGCATTCTAATTCATTAATTTTAAAAATTAGCTGAATGTGTACCAATTAGACACTAAAATTGCATGCTATAACTTCTGAAAAAATATCCATTAAATTTGAACTGATACTACTTTTATAATTTTATTATCCTTGGTTAAAATTTAATTCAAAATGTATTTAACTGACTCTGATATTCCTTTCATACTCTTGTATGATTCTTGTATCTCCATAATTTTATCACATTTGTTTAAAGCATACATTTCCAAATATTTGTTCACTTTTTTCAATGAAGTTATTAGCCTTAGCACATTGAAATTAATAAATACCATACAATCTTTAATGCTTTTGGATTTTAAGATGCCAATTTTTAAAGAAAAATTGGCTTAAAATGAAACTAACATATTGTGGTGTGAAGGTACAACATTTTAAAAAAAGTATCTTTACTCTGTATCAAAACTATAGAGAAGTTCAATTATTAGTACAATATGATAATATATGACTTTGAATAGTTCCATATGAGCACTTTTAAAAATTTTCATCTTAGAATAGTTCCATTTAGTATTATCCTTGAAAACCTTTTAGCACTTTTTCTGCTTTTATAAATGAAATAATAATTTTGTAATATTAATAAATTTATTAAACTAATTTATAAATGCTATTTTCTAAAAGTTGATCCATAAATTTGAGATTTTCATATGATAGTCGTAAAGATACAATAATTCCTGTAATGTGTGCAAGTTCTATTAGATTTGAAACAGTTTTCACAGACTTTTTTTTAATTGTTAGAAATAATCATTGGCTAACTTTCATCTCGATTAACATTTTGCTTTTGTGAATATATCCATAAATTTAAAAAAAAAAAAAGGAAAAAAAACTTTGTAAAATGCTACTGTAAAATTTTATTTCTTACATAGGTAAACTGACTTGAAAATTTAATTAGAAGTATAATGTCATAAATTTATCTTAAAAGAAAGTATTTTATTTATTTTATTAAAGACACATTAAGTAAGATTATAAATGTTATCAAGAACTTTAAAGATGGTTGTAGAATTTATGGTCAATATATTCTTTAATAATGACTACATCTTAAAGAGCAAGTATTTGTATGTGGATTCTTTGCACATATCTAGTTTAAAACACGATCAAGTATTTTACACTAATCAGTGATACCTTTTTTTTAAAAAAAAATTATTATCAAAAATATTTTTTAAAGTTAGTATCAAGTCTGTCATGACATAAAATTAAATTGATTTGCACAGATACAAGGTATGGCTAGAGACTGACACTGATTCTGAGATAATGAGACTGACGCTGTAAAACATTTTTGTTTTTATACATATTTATTTATCATCACCTTCAATATACACCCCTCCTCTATCCCTACAATGCTTCATGCAAATCTTTCATTGTAAGAAACAGTGCTGGAAGCCTTCTGTTAGTTTTTTCAGGATGTGTTCTGTATTCTCTTTCACAGATTCAACGGACTCAAATCTTGCTCCTTTTAATGAAGATTTCGCCTTAGGAAACAGGTAGAAGTCTCATGGAGCAAGATCCAGTTAATAAGGCAGATGGTCTATTACTGAGATGTTGTACTTTGCTAGAAACTTCTTGACAGTAAATGCGGAATGACTTGTCCTTTCACAATGCAGGTCGTTTTTAGCCAATTTTTTCATGGAGTTGAGCAAGAACATAAAGGTAGTAATTTTGATTAATAATTTGACCTTCAGGGAACCCAGTGAACATATACAATCCCATGAATAATATTGAAAAAAAATCATTATTGCTTTGAATTTTGATTTGCTCCTTCGAGATTTTTTGGTTCTTGGAGAAGATGGGCTCTTCCAATGCATGGATTGGCAATTCATTTCAGGATCATAAGTAAAAAAAACCATAATTTGTCACACTTTATTATCCTTTCCAATAAGTTTGGGTCATTTTCAGTAGCATTCAAAGTATCAGTACAAGCAATTTTGTGAGCTTTTTGTTCAATCATGAGAACTTTGGGAACTATTTTGGCATACACTTTTTGAATGTTAAAATTGTTATGTAAAATTTACCATGCAGATTCTTTGTCACTTCCTATTATCTCGGCATGAATACTTAAACAACAGTCAAATTGAACCAGATTATCATTTTTTTTTTCGATATTATCATCCATTTTTGACATGAAAAGATGATCTGGGCATGAATCCTCTTCAACATCTTCTCAGCCACCTTGAAAATGCTTTAACCACTCAAAAACATGCATGCGATGAACATTCATTGCCATATACTTCTTTCAATAAATTATAAGTTTCAGTAGTGGTTTTTCCAAGTTTCATATGAAATTTCACAATTCGTTGCTCACTTATCATTTTTTCAGTGAAACAGCCCCCCCCAAATGTGAAAAAAGTCTTCAGCTATATTTACAGGAGAGAGAGGCACTGCATTTGAAAGTGAAGGCTTCATGCTAAACAACTGTCAGTCCCTGGCATTTGTGTGTTTCTTCTGTAGCAGTGTCAGTCTAACTATTTAATGGCCACACCTTGTATTCTCGGCTACATCTCATTAATCCTCAAATGCTATTGTGCTCTTTACCACTAAAATAATTGCAATTCTAGAATATGATACTGTCCATTTTGGAAATGTTTTGTGTACATAAATTTTTGTATTAGGACTGTCAGTTTTCATATTTTGATATTTCTCATCTTTTACTTTTAAATTATTTGTGGCTTTCTTTGATTACGATAATTTCTAACTTGATAAATTGTCTTATACTTTATTTTATTGTATATTTTCAATTTTAGAATTTGGATAGTACAAGCATTATAGAAAAAGTTGCTGAAGCACTTCGTCTTCATTCCGAACTTGAAAATGTTGTGTCCATAACTAGTGCTAAAGTTCCAATTGTCAAATTTTCTTGGCAAAAAACAGGATTGGAAGGAGATATTAGTCTTTATAACACATTGGTATTATATTTTGCCCCCTTTTTTCCCTGAAAACAAAATAATTTGAATTTTTTTTATCCCCAAGACCTTACAATTTTATTCAATATTTGTTTTAGGCTCTTGTAAATACTGAATTGTTAGAAGCTTATACCAAAATTGATCCAAGAGTTCAAACTTTAGGCTATGCTTTAAAACATTTTGCAAAAGTAAGTAATAAAATGTTTAAATTACTTGTGATATTTTTTTAGAAATCTTTTTATTGTTTTCTTTTTCTTATTTTTTCAGATTCTAGGCATATGTGATGCTTCTCGAGGGAGTTTATCTTCTTATGCTTACATTCTAATGCTTTTATATTTCTTACAACAGCGAGATCCACCTGTTATTCCAGTTTTACAAGAAGTGAGTAGCTGCAATAAGGTCTTGAGTTAAATGAATTGTAAAGGAATATTTTTAATAAATATTCATTTAATGTGCTATTAAAATTTTTTTTTCTCAAATGTAATGAATATTTTAGTTTTTAGTATTGTTTATGTGTTCACGGTTAGAACCCGTTAACTCCACTTAACTTGAATTTTTATGGTTTCTTTTTTTATGAGATTTAGATTAATTATTTTTCAGATGACATCGGGACTTCATATTAAGAGAAGACATTAATACATTTTTTTCTTTCTATTTAATTTATTGTGGGATAACTTGCCTTAGATTTGCAATAGAAAACTTATACTCCAAATGAGAGGGATAAGGAACAGCAAAAAAGAAATGTAGGAATAGAGCAAGAAGCTTTTATAAAATTAGAACAGATAGGAGTAAATCAACAAAAGAAATGCAGGAGGGGAAACTTTTAAAAGCGTCTAAAAATAGATAAGAATAGACCTTGTGGCATCATAATTCTTTTTCTTTAAATGAATTTCGGATTAATCTTTTGTTTGGAAGACGACTTTCTGTAAAGAACAGACATTATTACCTTTTCTTTCTTTTTAAAAGTGTATCGCCATTTCTTGAAAAGGGAAATGTTTCTGTCCAGATTATTATTTTTTTTTAATAGAGATTATTTTCAAACTTTCACAGTCAGTGAGATTAGCTGTTTATTCAATTGTTTTGTACTGGTCAAGTGTAAAGGTTTTTCTTTTATCGGTGATTTCCATAATGATTAAAAATTTCGAAAGAGTGTAAACATAAATTAAAGACTTGCAATCAAGAAAAGATTAAATGTCACTGAATGGATTTGGAAAGGAGCAAGATAAATAGAAATTTCCAGAGAACTTAATTTTTATGAATCTACACTATGTGGATGGTAAAAAATGAGGATAAATTTTGTCATTTTGTGGATAATGTGAAGGAATGTTCAAAAAATGGGACTGTGGGAGACATCCATGTTGACAAATGTTTGATTTTTTTTTTTTTTTTTTTTTTGGTTTTCAAATGAAATTGCAAAATTATATGTATGGGCTAGTTCTACAGACCCAAGCAGTGAAGCTTAACAAAAGTTTTGAGTTGTCTAAAAAGTTTCATATGTTCTAAGGGTTTGTTTGATAGATGGAAATGCTGACATAGTGTTATACAGGTTATCATTTTTGGTGAATCAAGAACTGCAGATATTGAAGCAATAAGAAATTTCTCCTAAAC
Organism: Nephila pilipes; assembly: GCA_019974015.1. Classification (NCBI taxonomy): domain Eukaryota; kingdom Metazoa; phylum Arthropoda; class Arachnida; order Araneae; family Nephilidae; genus Nephila; species Nephila pilipes. The sequence continues at coordinate 207,738 of BMAW01061552.1, forward strand.
TTCCAAAAAATTATTGAATCAGTGGACTGTGCCAATGAAACATTAGGGGATTCATTTTTAAAACCTCATTTCTCAGAAATTATTCAACAGAGTTTGAAATTTAGGCCAATTTTATTATTCATTTTTAGATAGTAAATTAAATAATTAATCCATCAAAACTAATTTTTGTTTTCTTTGAGGTATTAACTATCATATCTATATTTTGTTCTGTTGTGACAGTTACTTTTTTTTTTTGACAACTGTATAAGTTCCATCATTACTCACCATCATACATCAAAAATGAGTAAAACATTACTCATATTGAATGAGCAGTTACATCAGTAACTTGTAAATCCATATATTAAATATAATATATGGATTAATGCATTTATTTTGCAATAGTTCTATTAATTTAAAGAAATAAATTTCTTTTCATTTTTTGTGATTCAAGTTTGTCTATTTTATTGAAGTATGTGATAAAATATTTTTCAGTTACCTGGAGAACAAAACCCATCACGATTAGTTGAAGGTTGGAATGTGTATTTTTTTAGAGATCTTGACAAATTGGTAAAAAAAATTTCTTGAAAAATAGTTTTTTACTTTCTTGAATTTTGTTGGTTATTTCTTTACCACTGAAAATTTTTTAAAAAATAAAATGCAGCATAAGTATAGATTGATGATTAAAAGAATTTCAGAATATAGAAAAATAAGATTCTTATTTAGATTAAATATCATTAATATTTATCGGTTGAATATTGATCTAATTGAATGGATGCAGTTAATGAAAAAATATAATTGTGATTTAATTAAGGTTTTATAAATGTTTTTTTGGCTATATACATATTTATAATATAAGAAAGATGTAAAAGCATGCTATGGATTCATTTTAATATTAATATAAAGGGATTCATTCTGTTATTCGTTTTAAATATGAGGTTGAATATAAAAGTTCCCAGACTGAGCCCTGTTACTTAAAAAACATTTGCAATTGAATGACTATATATATATATATATACACACACAATAATATTTCAGTGTTTTCTATGTACTTTCCTTTCAAAAATGGTTTTGTCCAAATCACTTAGTTGATGGTTTGTCACTGGTCGAATTTTGTAGATAGCTGCTCATATTAATTGGTGGTTGAAAGAAAAAGCATTTGTTGATCTTTGAATTATTAACAAATTTTGTGTTCCCTTGATAAAGAGTGCTACAGAAACTTGCAAAATGTTGAAGCATATGTATGATAGTGATATACTATCACGAATGCAAGTTTTCAAGTTGTCTCAGTGTTTTGGAGAAGATTGGGAAATTATGGATGATGGCATACATTTTGGCTGCCTGCAAATTTCCTGCATTGCTGAAAACATGGAAAATGTTTCTGGGTGGTAACAGGCAACAAACAATAACAGAAACAGCTGGGATATCTGAGGCCACATGTTAACCCTTTCAGAACGAACGTACCATGTACACATCACTTGTGCTCGTCATTCACGGCTAACATGCCACATGCGCATTACTGGATAAAGAGCTGAAGGGCAAACAATGTGTATTCACATTTTAAGTTGGGATGTTTTTTAAATATCTCTATATGGCATCCTGTGTCCATTACTTTTGAACTGATTAGTAGTTTTAAGATATTGACCTTCAGTTTGATCACAGTCTGTGTTAATTCAGTATTTTGCTTACCAGCTGTTATGGGGGATGAAGGAAAGCATAATGTAAACAAACAGAACTCAGCTTTTTAAACTTCCATGTGATGTACATTCTTGTTTCTGGTGTTTCACTGAATGGTTTTTTTTTATTGGTTTTTGCTATGTATTTTTTTATTTCTTTCTTTTTAGAGCTGTGCAATCAGTAATGTATGACTTTGTATTGCTTTCAGATGTATTTTGTTTACTTCCCTTTGTGAATTGGAAAGCTTTGACTCCTCTTTATAATTGTGAAAAAGCATTGTTTATCAGGAGAATATACTCACATGGTTGATGAGCCAAATAATGATGAGAGTGTGATTAATTTTTTGAAAGTAATATTTCAAGTGATTCTAATGCAAATGTTTTGTCGGAGATGGACAAAACAAGACTTTTCGTTTCTCAGTGCTTCGAGAATTACCACACTTGGTCTTCACATTAAGTATTGTTACTTCTAGTAAATAGTCTTTATTGCATATTCTTATATTAATTTTAAACTTTATTGATGTCAATACAACCTCAGAATAATTTCAATAGTGCTTCTGAAAATTATTTCTCCAAGTAAGAACTTCTTCATATACATTTTTCTGTAAATTAAAGGAAAAAGATTAAAAATGCAAATTTTAAAATATATAACAGTTAGGCTTAGCAATGCAAAACCCCTGGTCCGTACGACAGTTCCTTTCAATTCTCCTCTGTCCCCAGGAAATATTCTACAGCAAGGCGTGCCATTCTGAAAGGGATAATGGATATTGACTAAGGTTCTAAACATACATAGGGTGTGTCAACATATCATTCCCCTCATGTTAATTGAAGACCCAAAGGCAGCAGACGTAATTTTTTTGAGATTCTTCCCTGCTTGACATAATTGTTTTTGGAGATGAGAAATGGTATTTTTTATGCAACCTGCAATCTAAGAGAGCATCTGCAATGCAGAAATCACCACAATCTCCATCCAAGCAGAAATTCCACCACGATCACTCTAAAGCAGGGGTCACCAAAGTGGTCTATATCGAACCTTGGGAGGTTGAAATAGTATAATTAGGGTTCGATCCAAACTAGGGGGTTGAATTGTTTAAACAGTTACAGAATTTTTTGCTGAAATTAATCCAGCCTTAAGTGATGCATTGCAAAAAATAAAAACAATATTTCTTATTTGGCTGATGTATTTGCAAAGTTCAATAATATTTAAACACTTCACCAAGGAAAAGATATTACATCAATTCAAGCACGAATAATTTTAAGCTTTCAAGATAAATTAAACTTGTTTAAGTCTTCATTGTTTTGTGAAGATTTTCAATGCTTTTGAAATTTATGACAACTGGATATAACCGAAGTAGAATTGGAAACACTTACAAATCATCTCCCAAAATGGACTATTGGGCTCCTTTCCGGTCAAGTTGAAAATAACGACAGTCATTTGCAAGATTGAAACCACTGAATTATTAGTTGACCTTGAAGCAAAAATGCTTTGCACTAGCTTAACTGTGAGTAAATTTTGCATGAATATAAATATTATGTAAAAATATCCAAATCTTGTATTATAGCATTTCCCTTTTTAATTGCATTCTCAAGCTCATGTATGGTTGAATCTGGCTTCAGTCATGTTAATTCTATTATAACAAGGAAGAGAAATAAAGTATGGATCTCTGAAGCGAAGTAAGACTGAAAGTAACAAATTTTGAAGCAAATATTGCTAATCTAGCTAAGAATGTCATCAAGCACATCCTTCTCAGTGATTTATATGAAAATTTGATTTTGTCAAAATCAAAAGAGAAAAAAAAACAACTGTTTCTTAAATGATTTAATTTATTTATAAAATAAGTAAGTTTGTTATTTTTATAGAGGGGGTCGATATTAGAATTTTAAAATTTATGGAGATCGATGATCAAAAAATTTGGTGGCCCTTATCTAAAAGGAAGTTCATATTAGAGGCATTCTTCGATGTTCAGAGCATTGTGCATCTGAAATTTATCCCAGAAGGACACACTGTTAAGAAAGAACTTGTTGTAAACATCATGTGTCATTTACTGCATTCAATGTTGAAGAAGAGACCAAAACTATGGCCTGAATAGTCATAGCTGCTTTTGCCAATCCCTCCTCATCTTAGACGTTCTTTTGAAAATATTGACAACTGTTATACCACATCTACCTTATTTCCCTGATATCACCCCCTTCAACTTCAACCTATTTTCTTAACTGGCAAGACACTTGAAGGGTTGTTCATTTGAACCTGCAGATGAAGTTAAAGCTGAATCGGAGGTTCAATTAAAAGGCATGGCTAAAAATAGATTCCAGAAGTGTTTTATGTACACTGTGCATGCAATGGCAAAAGTTTGCTGTTGTATAAGGGTTTTATCTTGAATTAGGATATATTTCGGCATTTAAACTGTTGATATTTTTAAGTTATATACTCAGCCTGGGAACTTTTGAATTTTACCTTGTACATAATATATTTATACCGTATATATTTTAGTTTGTAAAATATTTCATTCATATATGTACTTTCAAGTTGTTAATAATAATAATCATATTATTCAAATGTAAATTTTTAAAAAATTGTGTTCATCTTAATTTATAATTTTGATATAGTAAACATTTTTTTTTAAATGGCAAATTGGTGTAGAAAATACTTTAGCCATTAAATTATTGCCTACTGTTTGAAAAAATAATTAAATCATGCTGTCTCAAAAAATTTTGTTGCATAGAAAGATGTTTGGTCAAATTATGGAGAAAACAAGGAAAGCGTTGGAGAATTATGGCTGGGCTTATTATCATTTTACACCTGTGAATTTGATTGGAAGGAATATGTCATTTCAATTAGACAAAAAAAATGTCTTACTCGATTTAAAAAATTATGGAATACGAATCAGCTAGCTATTGAAGGTATGTAAATATGTTCTTTCCTCTAATTAATAAAAGAAAATGTTACAACAAAATTTTAAAAAAATAATTGCTCATTTTTTTTTTTTTTTAATGTAATAAGGTTTTTTAATGCAACATAAGCCCTGAAAGTGCTATTAGACAAACTCTTTTCCCCAATATGTAAACAGTTGGCCAACAATTTACTGTTTTGTTTTGATAGCTTAAATTATTCCATTGAACTAGAAATATGAGATAATTTGCCTGTGTAAAAGTGCTAGATTTACTGACAGTGTTGAATAGCTGAAGTACCAAATTATAGAGGGAATATTGTGCAATTTGTAAAAAAAAATTTAAGTTTTCTCTATTGATTGTACCTTAAAATAATCGGAATATATGAAATTAATTTATTCAAGAAACTTTTTCACCTTTTCTGATTTTTTGGGCAATTATTTATTAGTTCCTATTTTTCCTGCTATCATACACCTGTTTTAAAGATGAATTATCTGTAGTGAAATATTTAAATATTTTTTCCTTTTGCATTTAATTACATTACTTTACAAATTCCAACTTTTTTTTTTTTTTTTTTGCTTCTAGTTAGTAAATACGAATGAGGTGTGGATATTAAATAATGAGACTGATGGTAATCTGATTCGATTTGAACTTCATTTAAATATTTGTGCGATTGCTGAAACTGTAGGAATTGACAAAAAAATTCATATGGCGAATTTTACATGACAATTTTAACATACAAAATTGTGTGCCAATATGATAACTAAAATTCTCATGTCTGAACAAGAAGCTCTAAAAAATGTGTACTGATGCTTTGAATGTCATTGAAAATAATCCATACTTATTCAAAAGGAAGATAACGGGAGGAATCGTTGTTGTTTTTTATTTATGATCCGGAAATGAAGTGCCAATCCATGTACTGGAAGAGCCGATCTTCACCCACAGCCAAAAAAGCTTGAATGAGCATATGAAAATTCAAAGCAACAATAAGTTTTTTATTCAATATTCATAGGATTGTGTGCCTTCACTTGATTCCTGAATATTAAACTATTAATCAAAATTACAACCTTCACATACTTGCTGAACTCCGTAAAAGAATGAAAAAACTATCTATATTGTGGACGGGCAAGTCATTCCGCATTGGCTGTCAAAATTTTTCTAGCCAAGTACAGTATCCTAATGTTGGATCATTTACCTTATTCACGAGGGTGTTGAAGGTGATAAGTAAATATGTATGAATTCAAAATAAAATGTTTTACAGCATCAATTTCATTATTCAATAGTCACACCTTGTATAATAAACTAATTTTGTGATGTTAAATTTAATGGAAGAATCAAATGTTTTGTATAGCATTGCATTTTCTAAAAATACAGAGGTGATGTCAGTGTAATAATAAAAATAATCATAAACAGATAATAAAATTTGCTTGATAACAACAACAAAAAAAAAAAAAAAAAAACCACCACGATTAAAAATTTTTTTTTAATAAGGCAAAATCAGTATTGTGAATATATACAAAACTTATCATCAGTTTTTATTTTTCAAAAAGGGATGTTGAATTTTTTTTTTTTTTTATGGAACTCTAGTCTTCCTAAAATAGAAACCCATCTAACCATTTGAATCCTTGAAGAAACACATTGACTTCAACATGTTGTTCATTATCATTTCAGCCTGTTCAATTGTTTTCAAGTTACAAGCAGGAACGGTTAATTATATCCCATGAGATACTAGCTGAAGTGATGAGTAAGATCAGGATATTTTATGTTTTGTCTTACTTGAATGCCCTACAATGATAGTAAAGCAAAAACAATCATTAATATGATCTTTTTGCTTGTGATAAATAATTAGAACAACAAATGCACACTTGTTGTGGTTTCCTTTTTTCCATTCTGAAAGTATAGTTGTACTGGTTATTCCTGAGATATGAGATGTCAGTTTTTTATCTTACTTTTGGAATAAATACACTTACCAAATAGACAGCAAAGTTATCAGGTTGGTTTATACAGCCACAATGTTTCATGATTGCCATTGCTTTACTTAATTATTTATGTATGTACTTGTTTTGAGCAAGAAATGCTACAAAGGTTCTCCAACACTTGCATGAAAAATCAACTAATATTGAAGAAAGACAATGAGCAAAACATCTAGGTAAATTAATAAAATGGCTGACACTATACATGGTTCAACATGAACTGAATGTCATACTCCTCTCTTCCTTCCCTAAGCATAATATTGTGTTGCTATCTGGTGAGCATTAATGTAAAATTACTCATCTGTTTTATCAGGATATAGTGTCCTAAATTATTTCTTTGATGAAACTTTTTTCCCTCCATGATGGCCTGAAAAAATACAGATTTTTTTTTTTTTTTGCATAATATGTTCAATAATTCTGTGCATGATATAAAGGTTTATATAGTTATATTTAAAAAAAATTCCACCAAGTTCGATATAACTGTTCTTTACTGGGTTTTTTTTTATAATGTCTGAGAGGGAAAAAAATTGTAAAACTATAAATAATATTAGTACAACTAAATTTATGCCCAGAATTATGAGAAAAACTTCTAAGAAATTAAGCAAGGAAAAAAAAAAAAAAAAAAAGGGAGGGGGCTTAAAAATATTTAAATTTGTAGAATATAGTAGAAATTTTAAATATTTTGAAAAGAAAAATTATAAATTTAAATAATTCTTTATGTAAAATTAAAGCTTTATTTGATATGCATATTTGTGTTCAAATGTAGTATCTAAAAACTTTCTTATAAATATCTAAGTAAGAAAAGTTGCTCGCAGAATACTGGTCCAAATAATACAACAAAATAAAGATAAAAATGTATAGTTATTCATTTCATTATTATTTTGCTGTGAAAGAAAAAATTGGAAAATATGAAAAATGTATATTTTAAAACAATATTTTTGAAATATAAAAACATTATTGGATAGGACATTTCTGCAGGCTATTTCAGATTCTACTTGAAAAAAAATTCTTAAATTCTATATCCATACCAGATGCAAATTAGCTGTTGAGTAGTGTTATTAGAAAAGTAAAATATTTCTGTCTTATTCACTTTCTGTGAATCAGTCATGGAAGGAATATATAACAATTTTTAATGAGAGGGGGAATAAAAATTTTAAGCAATTAAATATGTTTCGTAAGCTAAACATTTGTATTGTGGAATGAAATTTGTTATGCATGCAATTTGAAATCATTAAAATTGTTATAATTGGTAGTATTTGTATTATTTTGCATTTTTTCTAAAAGATTGCTTTTGAAATTTTGTAGAAACTGTTTTATATTTTTTATAGATCCATTCGATTTGAATCATAATTTGGGAGCTGGATTAAGCAGAAAAAGTAAGTATTTGGTTATATTTGTTGGAATTAATTTGAAGTTTATTAAATTTATAAAATCGTGTAATTTCTTTTTTTAAAAAAAATGAAAGAACATGGTTAAATAATGAACTTACATTTTATATTAACTTTCAATTTCCATGAAAAGTCTTTGATCTTCAAAAAATATTTAATTCACAATTTTTTTTTGTGAAAAATTGCTTTTATCATAGTAAATATGTTGTTGTATCCTTAATACTTTTAAATATTTTTAGCTAAAGAAAAGTATATCTGTAAATTATTGCCTCTGGGATTATTCCTTTTCAACTAGTTAATTTTTTTAGACTTGCAGATGATGGAATAAGTATTCAGAAAACATTTATTTTATAATTGCATCTGAAGTTATAATTTGATTTTTTTAAAGTATTGTTAGAATTAAATGCTTTTGTAGTATTAAATATTTTTATATGCACAGAGGCAAACTGTGTACATTTTATTTCTTTATTGTGCAAAAAATAAATTGCATGAAGGAGTGTAATAGAAAGTGTATGTTTTCCTATTATTACAAATAAGATGTATTTATTGTTTGTACTAATTAAATTTCTCTAAAAAGTAAAAAACTGATTATAAAATTTGAATTGAAGAAAGAATTCATTGTTACAGAATGCTATTAAATATGTTTATTTTCCCTTTGAAAATAAGATTTGAATGATGAAAAGAAATGTAATTATTAATCAAAACATATATGCAATCTTATTGCTTTATTTAAAATTTCTTTGATACATATTGGTATCCAAGGCCTTTTCTCTATATTTTATTATTTCATTCACCAAGTCTGTATGAATTTTGATTTGGATATTTCTGGTAAATGTAAATTATAATGTACAGAAAAAGTAATAATTTGTAAAAAAGAGCTTTCAATATCATTACAATCAATATCATATCAAATGATTAGCCAATATTTCTATTGTAGATGTCTCATTTGTGCACATGCTTGTTAATGTAATGAAATCTTGAAAATATGGAACAAAACCCTGTAAATTTTTATGAATTTTGTTATAATTATGATTTTTGATAGAAATAAATGTTATCTTATGGAATTTAATATTTTAAAATTAAACTGTAGAATAATACACAAAATTTAAAAACTGTTTATTTATGGAATAAAAATTAATATGTAGTTTGTTTTCAATTTTATTTGACTATTTTTTCCTTCTCTTAAGCAGCTTCATGATTTTGTGTTCATAAAGTGTTTTAAATTTGTCTGAATTGCTTTAAAAATGACTGAAATTATTTGCAAACCTCTTTAGTATTGGCAATTCAAGCTCTCTAGTTTTTTGAAGAATTGGTGAACATGTTCATAGATTTGTTTGTACAATTTTCAAAAATCATTAATAACTTCCACAGTTTTCATCAGAATTATCAGCATATGTAGGAAGTCAGCATTTGATTTTTTTTAAATTAAAAAAAAAAAAAAAATAGTTGTATTAATAATTTTGTTTGAAAACTAGTTTAGAATGCAAAGACTTTTGAATCTTTTTGGATAACCTTCATTTGACAAATATCTACTTTTAAAGTGTCATGGATGTATCATAATATTCTCTTCTTTGTGATTTTCATTGACTGTTAACAAATATTTAAGACAAGTGGTTTCATTCATTATTCCAAATAGCTTTGTAAATGTCCATATGCTCAATATAATGGATTACTTTGAGGTTGGGTGATACTTCAGTTTTTTAATGTTTTAAGGTAATAAGTAATTGCTTGTTTCATTAATTGTCTATTGCATTAAAATGTCTTTATCGTTCAACTAGCTGATATGTTGTAATGCTCTGGTTAAATGGATAAGTTTTAAAAACAAAAAAAGAATTTTAAACATTTGCCAATATTATAAAGAAATTATAATTAAAAGTATTTGAATAATTTATGAGAACAAATTGAATAAGATAATAAGACTTAATGTGTATGATAATAAAACAGCTTTCATATATAGAATTATCTATATCAGACTTTTTTTAAGCACAGTACAATGTAATATATAGATAAAAATTTAAATTTTTGAAATAAAATCTGTAGATTTCATTGCCTGTGAGCATAATTTTTAAAAAATGAATAAATTTACTTTTGTTTTATAAAACACAAGTTATCTGTTATATAAAAATATGATGTGTAAAATGCTGTTATATGTTGCATAAACGTAAAAACATTATATTTCTAAGTTTTATTGAGCATACATTTTCTGCTGTAGAAACTTGTAAAACTTTAAAAATTTATTTCATTTGCAAAAATTTCTTATTTTTAGTTAAATTACCCACATATTCACCAGATTTATCTCAGATCAACTTGATTTAATTAAATATGAGTTAAATTTAAAAATGAGTTTAAAAAATGCTTAATTATAAATTCAAATTTTAAAGAAACATTTAAAAAAATAGATAAATTTAAAGGAGATATAGGACTGATTTTAAAGTTTATGTTATGTACAATATATTGCTGTTGATACTTTCCATGATTCTAATTTTTCAGTGAATGCATATATTTTGAAAGCTTTTATTAAAGCACGTGAACGCTTTGGTACACCTACAGTGATTGATAGTCGTTGGGATGGTGATGAAGTAGTAAGTATTTATATTTTTTTTAACTTGTAGAAAATATTCTATTTTTTATTATTTGCTAAATGAATATGATGAGCAACTTTTTGGATACTTGAGTATAAAATATTTTAAATGATAGTCTTGTTGCAAAAGTTTTAAGGAATAACATCTTCATTTTTTTTAACTAGGCTATTTGAAATGTTATGATTTTGTGTGTGTGATTAATTTCCCTTTGTGTTTAATTTTTTAAAAAATATTATCTTACATTTTATTTATCATTCATCCTTATATAGTGGAAATTCAGATGATTTTGAATTTTTATTTCATGTGATGTGAAAACGTAAAATGGTATAGAAATAAATTTGTAGCAGTTATATATATTGTTAAAAACCTTTTTAGTTTAATGTGATTTGGTGGCTGCCAGTTCTTATGTTATCCTTGTTGCAGAAAAATGAATAAAGCTTGTATCAATACTCAATTTGTGATTCTTCAAGATACTTTTTATGACATTAATAAAACCCACATTAAATATGCAATATTTTTACTTATTAAAAATATTGTATTGATTCTTTTCTTTCTTTCTTTTCAGTCTTACCTTTTTAATAGAAATTTTTTAAATTCTGGAGTTGAGCCACCTCAAGATAGAGGCTGTGGTAACTGTGGAAAGATTGGTCATATTGCCAGGAATTGCCCCCAAGAAAAAACATGTGCATATTGTCGACAGCCTGGTCATTTAATTAAGAATTGTCCAAAGAAAGGTAAAAGTAAAAAGTCAAGAGAGCGGAATCGGAATAATTCGTATGGTATGTTGTCCGTTTTGCTTATATCATTATTAATATTTTGTATTTGTGTGAAATCCTGTTGACCATTATAAGTAGAACTATTCCGACCAAATTTACATCAATCCTTTTGGCAGCCAAAATCCCTAATTACTTTCAAGATAATTATGAATGGATTCTATTTGATGAAGCAGCACCACATAAATTCATCTATATATGAATTTAAAAAGTTGTTTGCAGCTTCTTATGTTTTTTGTTATGCTGTTTTGCTAAACTCCTCAGTCTTTCAATTTTTTTGTTTAGATCCGAACTTTGAAATGTTTGAATTTTGCTGCTGCTCTTCAATTCTGTAAGCTTTCAATGAGTCTAAAAAAAAATGGAGGATCCTTATTTAATGTTTTTTGTTGTTGTTTTGAGAACAATTACCTTTCTATTAAAAACTCTAATAATAAAAGGCATGTTGTTCTCCCTGCAAATATTCTTCAGGTAATCATGACCCTGAGGCACCCTAGTGATCTTTTTCTTTCCTATGGGGTTTACTGTCTTTGGTAAACACTGGTGATGCGTCTCCGGGATACCCTAGCGATCCTTTTCTATTTTCAACCCTCCTTCTTGTCAACTAATTTGTGTCATTTCTTCAATTTCTTGTCTAGACCACAGTTAAATCTTGTTTGGCGCAGTATAGCCACATCTGGCTCTCTTACGCCAATAAAACTTCACTATCATCATCATCTCCCTGCAAATATCCATTGCTTTGGGAATATTTTTTCTGCTTTGTTTTTTCCTTTTATTTTTTGCAGTTTTATAGGTTGGGAGTGGGCATGTTGCAAGGCCATCATCGCATTATTTCTGTTGAGTCATGGTCACTGTCCTGATGAAGACCTTTTGTGTAAAGGGACTGACACATGTTGATTCTATCAGGACTGAATGTCCTCATGTTGGGATGGTGTTGAAGTTTAGAGAATGAGATGCAAACTCTCACAGGGGTCATTGTTTTTAGTAATATTTTACGCTTTTGGTGGAATGTTGCATGGTTTGGCAAAAATGGGTGATTAAAAATTATATAATTTAAATGCTTCTGTGAATTCCATTTGATTTATTGCAACTTGATTGTCCGTATTTTTTTCTTCATTTAAATTGTATTTAAGAATATGTGATATATTAATGAGTACAATTTTTAAAATACATTCTTCAAGAGTATTTTTATCTTCATCTCATGTACTTCTATTTTCAAATGTAATTTAAGTTAAATGTATTTAAAATGTTGATAGGAAGGTGCAATATAAAACAGCTGTCTTAAAAAATTTAAATACATATTACATACAAATATTAAAATGCAGTTTAAAATTTTTTGTGTATATGCTTTTTTATTATTCACATCAATTGCTTGAACTTTTCAATTGTGAATTTTTATTAAATTAATATACATATTTTAGTACTATCCTTTTTAACATTAAGAAATATATATTGCTCATTTGAAAAACATTTTTAGGAAAACTTTTTCTTTTTAAAATTTATTTTTCATTGTGTAATTTTTTTTATACTTCAACTTTTTTTTAATTTAAAGTCTTGTATAGTTTCTCACAAATTAATTTCTGTTGAAAGAATATTTTCCTATATATTGTGAATATTTTTGTCATATAATGAAACAATATATTCATTAAATTTTCAGATAATTCAGTTCATGAAAGGAAAGGTAGTCATGATAGACACCACTCAAGAAATATGAATCCCAAAATGAAGAATGATTATCTTTCCAGAACATATCCAGGAATGCAACAACCTCAAATAATGTCTGATATAATTGAAGGACAAAAATTGGCACAGATGGGTGTCTCAGCCCATCGCTTACCCCCACCTGGTTTCCCACCTCGGAACATCATCAACAATCCACCTCCTGGTTTTCCATCAACTGCTCCTATTCCTCCACCAATAAATTATCCACCTCCATTCAATAACAAGCATCCTCATGCAACTCCACCTTTTCCACGAGGGGGAAAACAAAATGATATGCATGCTCATAGTCCACCCAAACAATTCAGCTCATCTCCACCCAAAAATTTCCCTCCAAATAAACCCCCTTTTCATCCAATGCAAGATCCTCTGTGGTCAATGGGATGTAGACAAGGATATTCAATGGAGAGGCATCCCAATCCCCAACTTTCACGGAGCTTGCCAGTGCATAATGTTCTACCAACTGCGAGGAATTTACAAGTTGAGCGTCATCTTGTACCACCAGGTTCAAGGAATTATCCTCCACAATGGCAAAACAGGGCTTTTCCACCAAAAGATCATTTGCCCCATCCCAAATCCAACCAGCTCCAAAATTTGGATCATAGATTGCCCAGGACCAATTCTGATAATACTTATAATTCCAGTCAATTAGACCGGTGGTAGCATTGCTGAAATGTAATTTTTTTTTTTAAATCGGTAAACTTCATTGTGGATAGATTTTAACTGAAAACAGGAAAACTGCACAAACTTTGAATATCATATTAAACTCAATGGTCTGTTAAAAGTGTAAAGATTTACACTTTTATAAAATGTGATTCCCCCATCTTTTTTTTTTTAAATGATGAACTTAAGCAGCTGTTTGCTCAATCAAATGCATATTAGATTTAACTTTTGTTATTTTTTTATGACTGCCAGTTTTTACTTTCTTGCACAATATTTCTCATGTGAGGAATTGTTATAAGTTTTTTAAGTTATTTGATTTTTAAAGGGTTATACAGTAGTAAACTCTGTTCCATTTTTGAAGTCAATACAATTTTTTAAAAGGGGAGAGAAATTGATATTTGAAATGCAATTGAAATTAAATTAAATTTAAGTTGGAATATAATGTATGGTAAAACAGTATCAAATGATGAAACTTATTCAAAACAAAATGAAAATTTCATTTAATTTACATACCTGAAAAAAGCTTAATATTTAAGTAGTTATTGATGTATTATGAGCTGTGTGAGTTAATCGAAGTAAAAATTTTTTCCCTTTATAACCTTGAAACCATTAAAAAAAAGCATTCTCCAAGAAAAACGAGAATTTTTTTTTGATCAATTGCAATCTTTGAATTATTTTTTGGTTAGTTGTGTAAAATTTTATCTTTTTTTTTATTTTTTTATTTATTTTTACTTGTAATATTTTGGGAGGATATTTTAAATATGCAAATACCATTGCATATATTTTGATTTTTTTAAAAAAATCTATAGTATATATTTTTAGAAGCATTAAATTCCATTAGTATGAATGACTGTTAAATGTTAATAAACTGTGAAGATATGTGTAATTTAAAGTAAATTTCGATTTTAAAAATTTATGCTTGTTCCAGGTTTATTTCATCTGAACATCAAAATCTAATCGTGTCTTTTTTCTCTTATCCATATATAATATTCTGAAGTGAAAGACATTTTAAAATGCATGTTGAAAAAAAATTTCATTTTGAAAATAATTTTTCATTTAATAATTTTTTCTCTTTGAAAATAATAAGAGATTTATGGGAAGTTTTAGATGATGTTGAGAGAAATGTGTATTGATCACCTCTTCAATATTGTATACCTCTTGCTTATTGTATTAACCTTTTCTATAAATAATGTATATCTTAATTGAAAAAAAAAAGGCATTTTTGTCAAATTACCACAAGCTTCTAAGATTATGTGAACATAAAATAACAGAAAAATGGGGGAAATAGTTTTGAGAACTACTGTAATAATTTAAAGTTGTATTTAAAATGTTATTTTATTTTAAAATAATTTCATGAGCCTTATGTTGGAAAAATGTTAACTGACAATTAACTTCCATTATTTTTATAGTGTAGTAATGATTAAAATTCTATATTTGTTTTGATGAATATAGAATTAAGTATGATGATCATTGCATTATGCAAAAAGGGAAAAAAAAAAGTTATATTTAATTTTAAAACATTTTTGAAAAAATGTGCGTTTGTTTGATTTCTTATATTTTGCATTATACACAAACAGAAAATATGAAATCTTAAAGATATTTCATCATGCTTTTGCCTCATGTTTGATGTGTACAAAAACAATGTTTCATTTTTGATAACGTTGAATATCTTATTGTCTTTTAATTGTGATAATTTTTATCTAAAAAATAGAAATCATTATTGTTTTATTCATGAATAGAATATGTTTAGAATATTTTTTTCCATCATTGCCATTTATTGAATTTTGAGAGAGCTTTAAAGCAAAACACAATATGTCAGACCATCATATATCTTTTAGACTATCAAAGGTTTTTCTCTTCAAACCAAATGAACCTTTGTATTATTAATAAGGTTATTGTAAAATGAATATGCAAATTAATAAGTTTTTGTCATTGTAAAGGGGAAGGAGGGTAAAAACTAATGTCTTTCATTTACATATGTGGGGTTATTCTCTTTATTTTATAATTTTGGAATGAATGAAAAGAAAAACACTTTAGAATTAATAAAATCAAGTTTCTTATCTGGGAAATAATTTTGATCAATAGTCTTCATTATACTTTATGGTTATATGAACTTTTAAATTTTAAGGAGTTCATAAAAGTCTAAATTTCCAATTTTTTTTTTTTTTTTTTGTAAAAGATTGTATAAAATTGAAGTAATTAGATTATTTAGAGAATAAAGTATTAATTGTTTGGAAAAATGTGTATAAGTCAATTAATCTTGTAAAATAATGATGCATGTTGTTTTATCATATGGGTATATAGAGAGCAACTGTTAAATGACATTTATTTTAGATTTGTGAATCGCTAGTCATTTAGGAGTTGCTCTTATTTTCTGTGATTCCTAATAATAGCAGTGTTTTGAAAAATAAGTGTATAGCTACAATCTTTTCAACATTGTTGCAAATTTCTACAATTTTGTTAAATTCTATCAATATAAAATGATGCATTTGTCATTGCGTCACTTTTAGTTGATGCATTTGTACTTAGTATAATTTGTTATAAAATGATACAAACTACTTTTTCAGCTGTGATGTGAAAACAACAATATTTTTAAGAAACATCATTCACTGTTTTAGAATTGATCATAATTAACTACAGAATGCACTTTATTAGTTATAGCACAAGTATAAATGTGAATGTAGTAAAAAGAAAATACATTTATTTGCTTCTGATTCATTATTGAATACATGTATTTATATTTTTGATTTCATTCTATTAGTTGAAGCTTCTGCAACAGCTGAAATATGAATGTGTCTTAATTTTTGATGTAATAATTTTTAAAACTTCAATTTTTGAAATTTTGATTAAATTACTTTTATATATGGTTAATATGAAGATATTTCTTATATTTGAAAGTATTATATCCATAAGGATCCAAAATTATTCATATATTTGAAAAACCAATTGTTAAAGTTTGAAAATATCTTCTTTTAAGGAAATATTGAATTGGCAATATATGTATATATGTGTTGCAATATAATTCTTGCTATGTTTGTTCAAAATTCTGTTATGTTTAGCAGTTTTTTTAAAATTCATTACTATTTTTAATACTACGTGAAAAGCTTGGGATTGATATTTCTCTGATTTCTTTTTGTAGTCATAATTGATATATTTTTGTGTATGCTTTTACTATAAAACATCTATCAAAACATCATTATTTTGCTTTTTAGAAATAATTGCTCATTTAATCATCATAAATTGTTTAAGATGTGAATTTTTTAAAAAAATATATAAATTGTTACATTTCATCATAATTAGAATCTTTTAGGTGTTAAATGTTTTTTATCATTTGCTCCTTACATGATGTTTAAATAGTTGATTTTATCATGTAATTAAAATATTAGTTTAAATGGATTTTATTTTTGTGTTTTTATTGTATTAAGGGCTAAAAATTTGAACTACAAATTGGTAAAAATAAACATAAAAAATTTGACTTCTTGACTTAATTTTTTTTTATTTATTATGTCATTTTTAAACATTGTTTGATGAAAAATAGTTCTTCTATAGTAGTCTCCACCTTTTTTCCAAAGCTGCAGTTGCTAAGTGGTCATGAAAGCTAACTTATACCTGGGATTTAAAATGAGAGCAGAATCAAAACTTGGATCCATTAAATTGTCATTCTCACATTAGAACCTATTGCACACATTTGAAGGCTGTTATATTATTACATCTCGATATTTTATACATTATAAATTCTTGTATTGATCCAGAATTATGTTTATTTGACTAATGAATTTTTTCATGCTTTTTTCTTTAAAAAATATTTGGTGAAAGAAAATTGACTCAGTACCTCAATAATAGTGCTAGTGTTGCTTCTTGGTAGGACATTGATAAAACAATCATGGCACCTCAATAGCTTTGATTATGAGCTTCATAGTGTGCTATATTCGAGACCTTATTCCTCCAACGTTCTATCGTGTAGGATAATGGAGACTGCTGCTCAAATTCAATTGTTAAATAGTGGGAAAGTCGAAAGATAGTGGTATAGCCTTAAGAAAATGACGTCTTTAATGACATCACAATTTCATCTTTATTGACAAACTCTGTGCTAAATTATGGTGTGAATGGATTTAGTATTGAACATAGTTGTTGAACATCTAAAACAGATTTTGTCTATCATGGAATGCAGTTTTCCACCATATCTGATTTCTCGTTTTTGAAAAAAGTCTAAAATTTCTAATTTTGTAAAATTTTGCTTGTAATTTTTTAATTTGTAGGAGATTTAAAAAATTGGTCTTTTGAAGCCAGTAGTTCACGAGGCACTTGTTTAAACGATGCTGTCTCGATCTAAATAGCTAATTCCCTTTGTGCTCACTGAAAATTTGACAGGAGATGGATTTTTTGCAAAATTTTCAATCATGCAACTTCAGAGTTTGCGTTTTTACATTTTAATTTTGGAGAGAAAAAAAAATTGTAAAATGTTGACATGTATGCTAAAATTAAACAAAACTATATCTCATACATTAAAATTTTTTTTAAAAAAAAGTGTTCATTTTATTTCAACAGAAAAGCAGTGTTAAAGTTTATAATTGAAATAATTCGAGATAAAAACGAACGTTTTTAAGAATAACGTTTTCATTTGGTGGCAAAATTTATTAAAAATTTTTTTTGGTGGTATTTTGCTAAATGTGGCTACCCAAATGTTTGGCTTAACGTTCAGCCAAAAAAAAAATCGCTAAATTTGGCAATTTTTGAAATCGCGCCAAGTGATTGGGCCAAACTGCATTATTAAAAAGAAATTATTGAAATATTAGTTAAAAACTTGTATAAATATTGCATTGTTAGGCGAGTAAGAACGATTCCTGAAGTTTCAGAGCTCTAGCTTGATGGGAAGTTGGTTAAATTAACGATTGAAAATTTCATGACACACTGATACTCAGACAGACAGACACACCAAGTGAAATACATAAAAATGTAAAAATAATTGTGCTTAAATTAACTTAAAATGCCATTTTTTAAATCAATAGCTATATATTTTTCTTGTAACTAATTGCATTTTCAAATAATTTCTGTATATATTTAGTCACTTTTTTCAGAGTATATGTGTAAATTGTACCTGATTAACAAGGAAAGTGTAAATATTATATATATAATGAACCATTTTGAAGATTATTTGCTTCAAACAGTATCAAATTGTTATATTTGTATGAACACAATTGAAATTTATATAAATTTTATTATTATACAAGTGTAATGAGATTTAACTCATTAATCAACTGCAAATAAAACGCGAGATATCAACAAATCACTCATAATATATAAAAAAAGCAGTAAAATGTAGTTATGACTGAAATCTGAAAAAAAGGGGGAAGGGGGTCAAGTCCCAAAATTTAACATTTTTCAATTTCACTTCTTCCAACTTCTAGTCTTCATACATTCAAAAGTAATATATAAATGGAAAGATTTTTCAAAGTGTATTACTTCATAAAATTGATATTTGGTCATTTTCATAGTACTGAGTCGCCTTAAATTATACAAGTTATTCGCAGCTATTTGTTAAATTGGAGTCTCAAAGCTTTGAAGATAAAACATATCTCTACTAATCATTTTCCAAAGCTGTTTGCACTAAACGCATTTTTTTTTATTAATTTTTTAAACATAAAGTTTAAAAATTAATATGAATTAAATATAGATCCAAATAAAAGACGAATTGTAGCATACAAATTTATTATATATATTTGGATTCCATTTGTGTAAAAAGAAAAAAAAAAATTCAAAATTACTTTAAATTTACGAATAAATTGTCATTTGTTGTACTTCGAGTTGATATTGATTTTCACTCCATGCACACTCCTACAGGAGATGAAAAGAATTTTTTTCCCGTATAAATTTAATAGTGGAAAAAGTTCTGTTTTAGAAATTAAATATCTCACGAACACCATAATTTAGTTCCCTTTGAACAATTAATATTGAAACCAATTCTATATAAATTTGCCGTGTAGCCGAGGCTGATGCACGTTAAATCTGTCGGGGCCCAAAGTCCTCCCGTTGGCGTGGTGTGGATGTTAGGAGAGGGGAGTGCCAGATCAAGTGTCATCCTCGTCACTTGACCGTGGTTCAAAATTACGAGATCCGTCGCCAATAGCCCTCGTATTGCTTTTAGTGCGACGTTAATAAAAGAAAACTAAACTAATCTATATAAATTAGATGCGAATTGCAAAATTTAATAAAGATGTCCCAATGTTTTTTTATTTCTAATCGCTCGGAATTCAAAATTAAGCATTAAAAACAAGTTGCTTATCTATGCTCTGATTCTCAGACCTATTCTCACCTACAGTTGTGCCGTTTGGGGTTTTGCTGCTAACACACACCTTAATAAACTTGAAAAAGCACAAAATAACATTATTAGACAAATTGTAAATGCTAGATGGTTCATGAGAAATACAGACATTTATAACTCAATTAACTTCCCAACAGTAAAAAAGTTCATACAAAAAACATCCTTTAACTTCTTTAATAATCTCATGAACATAAATAACAACACACTTACAAACATCTCAAACTATGATCTTGACCCAGCTATTAGAAGACCCAAAAATGTTTTACTCGATTCTTATTAAATTCACTCTAATTTCCCAAAATCTTTTAAAATAAAAATATTCCCATTCTGAATCACCCACCTCACACCAAGCCGACCAATCACAACTCTCATACAAACCAGGATATCTTCTCACACTGAAAACACACACTAACATATAAGTAGCAACCCCATTGGTAAACTGCTTTCACCCCTTCACCTACCCTTTCTCCGGGAAAAAAAAAAAAAGGCTAAATCCAATGCTTTAAAAACTCTCTTTCACTTAATTTTTTCATCCTTTTAAATTTTAAATCACTCTGATAAATTAATTTTACACTATAAAGCCATCCAAAATATCTTTTATGCAATTCTGGGCTGGAAAAAGCCAAAGTCAAGCATCCCAAACTGCTCTGATATGGAGATTTAGAGTCGTTGGCTCAGGAGCTCCAGTAAAGCCTGTCAACCTATTTTTTTTATTTTATTACTGTACAATGTTGATGGTTATTTGGAGCATTTGAGTCTTACGAAACTTGGTATCTCATATCAGAGCAGTGATAGATAAATAGTGCAATATAGTATTTTAGAATTAAAAATTGGAAGTTAAAATTTACTGTACAAAGCTATTTATAAAATTAAAAGGGGAAAAAAAAAAAAAAACATTTAGCCTGAAAAATTTATTTTCCTTAGAAGAGGTGAAGTTCAGCTGATGAATCGAAGAACGGTTTTAAGTCTGAAAATGTGTGTGGGGAGGGTGTAATCTTGAATTTTTAATGACTGAGTGGCATTATCCCAATCTTTCTATCAGAATTGCAGGGTAGAAAAAAAAATCTTTAAAATTAAAAGAAGCAGAATTAAAGTTCAAAAATGTTTGACTAAATTGAAATTATTTCGTGTTTTTTTTTATTATTATTATTAATAATTCAGTTTAAAAAAGGGTGTAATTTTTTGCAAAAAAATATTAGTTTGTCAGTGTTATCTCTGACTTCTCTCATCGTTTTGCAGATTGAAGAACGATCGTGAAAGGTTTTGAATTTATTTAATTGCATCGAAGAAGATTAAAGCCAGACAGATTAAACTCATTGGAATTTCGCGATTTGTTACATTGGTGGCCGTCATCTTAGGTCCCTGCCCCTCATTAACTGCATGAGCATAGGCAGATTTTTGAAGTTTGGTTATCGTCATAGTCCTTTTTTCCGTAGTTCGAAATTATAAGGTCTTGCCTGTAGATATTGTTCAGATGAACTGAGTTGATGTGAAGTTTGTTACTTTTAAATATTTTTATACTCAAGTAGCGTCTCGTAACTTAAATGTTTTAGTGTGTTATTTTGGAGATTTATGGCATTTTTATTCTTAAGAATTATCTTAATAATTCTTATTTAATTTTTCCTTTGGCATCTTTACAGAACAAAGCTAAGAGGACATATTTGTTTCTAATTTTTGGATGAGATAATTATATATCAGTGTTGAAACAGCCTCTTTATCGCAACTTTTCTCAGGTAGACAGTTGTGGAAACACTTATAATGCTGAAGTTTAGTTATTCACAGAACTTATTTCCAAGGGAATGTAAGAGAGCCCTAGTTAAATTGTTTAAATTTTCGTCAATTTTAAGTAACAGAAGAAAAAAAATTAACGGAACAGAATTGTTGGAAGCATGGTATTTGTCTAATTCTACACTTTTATCACATTCGAAAATTTTGCCTGAGACTCTTAAGTACAACGCGTTCTAACATAAAACTGAACAATATTGAACATCCGCATTAACGCAGTCGGCGCAACTGAGCCTTCTCTACGCAAGTGCATATCATATATTACGCAAAACAGCAGCACACCGCTGGGGATTTGTCTAGTGCACAGTTGCATTCAAGGATTTTTTTTTTTTTAAATTTATAAACTAAGGTATATGACTATTGTCATGAAGCGTAAGAGCTACACAATGCAATAATAATTAATAGTAAGAACGGCATAATGTAATCAACAGTAAGAATTAATTAAAAGCAGTGATTGTGCATAATAATTTATTGTATCGAGCCGAAAATAGGTGGGGGTGCAACTTCGCAATGCCAATACACGACTTCAGTTTGGATCTTACTTGAAATGTAAAATGGGGTTTTTCAAAATATGAAGAGGTATTAAAAGGGTGTATATTCCCTGATGACTTTAATTAGATCGACATAACCAATTAGTTGAAAAATGTGTAACTTAATATATGGCTTGTAAACTTCGCGATCAAAGAGAAGGTTGCCAAATAAACATGAAATGGATTTATAAAATATTTATGACTAAATCGCATAGATAGAAATGAGATTCAATTTTTGTTGCAGTGATAAGTAATCGCACCTCCTTCGACACTCCTTGTCAAATAATTTATATTTTTTCCTAAAAACGTCTAGATTACAGCTTTACTTTGTTTGGCGCAGCATGGCCAAATCTGGCTCTTGCGCCGTTAAATTATTCAATGAAGTAATCGCGCTTGTCAAAAATAGGGCACACTTAATGACAATTGCTGTTGGACTAAATTGATTAAATGTCAATGGATCAAAGAGAACTAAATTCTGATTGACGTAGTTTCGCCATATCTTGCTTTTGCGTCATTGAACTTCACCATCACTCACTGACTAAATCATGAATATTAATAGATTAGTTAAGTTCAATAAATTAACTACCAAAAGAACTTTTTTATGTGGTGTGTGTCATCAAATTTTCGATCGCTAGTTTTACCAACTTCCCATCAAACTAGAGCTCTGAAACTTTGTGAATCGTTCTTACTCGTCTAAAAATGCTATATTTACACATTTGCGACAAGTTTTAACTAATATTTCAATCATTTTTTTTAATAAACTTTGCCACCATATAAAAATATTGTTTTTAAAAACGTTAGTTTTTATCTCGAATTATTTTCTAATATATTTTTCACAATCTTGAATCGGGTTGCCCTCCCATCCAATACATGCTAACTTCAACAGCTGAATAAGCAGCAAATGCAAGGTACTCCGTCCATTATGAAACCATCCTTAGAAACATCGCCTTTGAAAACTTAACTAAAATTAAATGAGTGAAGAACGTCAATGGATTAGAATCAATAATAATAATAAAAAAAAAAACAAGAAACCCTCAGGGCTTACCTTTTTCAGGAAAGTACTACTCACCTGTGGCGCCCTAGTGATATTTTTCTTCTTCTATGGGATTCGCTGTCTTTGGTGAACATTGGTGACGCGCCCTTGACATATCTTCCCCTATCCTTCTCTATTTTCCTTCTTGTCAACCCTTTTACCATTTTTTTTTCAAACGCCTAGATCACAGTTATACCTTGTTTGGCGTAGCATAGCCATATCTGGTTCTTGTGGGGTGCCAGCTCAGGTGTCGTACTCATCACTTGACCGAGGTTCAAAATTACGAGGTCCGTCGCCAATAGCCCTCGTGTTGCTTCTAGTGTGACGTTAATAAAACCTAAACTAAACAGGCTCTTGTGTCATTAAATTTAATCATCTCTTACTCGCATAAAACTGGAAGAAAATGGAGGTTTCTGAAACTGAAACGGACAGTTTTAATAAATCGACGACTACGTAGATAGAAGCGACACATTTTTAGATGGAAGGGGGAAGACTTCAGAGAAAAAAAATCAGCTAATTTGATATTATAAATATTTGTAAACTGTGCAATGGTTGAATAGAGATTGCTCTCTAATAGTAAAATGATCTCGGGTTTCTACAGCACGAAAGACGCTCCTTGATAGATTTTATTTTCAAATCGAAATCAATGATACAATTTCTTGTGTATCTGGAGGTTCGGTGTTAGTGATATCCTGCAAAATTTGTTTCGGAGGACTTGAATATTAAAAATAGTTTGGGGTTGTTACTCCTCTAATTGCTTCAGCATACGTTAAAATGGTCGAAAAACTTGCTTGAAGAGTAAAATCATATTTTTGTGCGAGAGAGAGGGATGTCATCCAATAAGTGAAATGCTAAAATGAATTTCATTCCAGAATTTAACGATTAAGTATTTGTGTAACGTGATTCTTGAACGCTAATCTAGTATGTAAGTGTAACCCCAGTTACGTACTACCGATATTCGATATCATCATTAAAAATAATTAACTTGTAAGGAGTCTGAAATGGTTTACATACCTTTCTAGAGTTAAATAGCTTCAATTTTATAACTTCAAGATAATTTTGAGGATATGTCTTAAATTTGCTCTTTGGGTGATGACCTCTGAATTGTCTGTGATCAGACAGAATTTAGCTGAGGGGTAGTGCGGAAAATATGTGTACATGTTGTAAAAATATAAACTGCGTTCATAACATTGCAGAATGCCTACTTGCATGAAGATTGTGTCGGAATAAGTTTTACTTATTCCAAAAGAAAATATTTTATTATTTAGAGAGTTATGAATAATTTTGATAATGTCTACTGGTCATTTTACATTATTATTTTGAAAAAGAGACCATCGTGTCACAACTTATCAAATTCTCTCTTCACGTAAAACATTACTCCGTAGAATCTGATTGTAAAATCCTCATTAACGATGTTAAAAACTGAAATTAGCTCGTAGATTGTTGAATAACTCACATGAAATCCCCATCGTTTAGAAGAAACAATTTATTTCGGTGCGGCAACTTTCGATTTTTTCTGAGAGAATCTTCTCTAAAACTTTGCAGTTGAGCAAAGCAGATTAATCAGTCTATGACTCTACGTGAATTTATAATCTTGTTTGAGCTTAGGCAATATTATCACTTTTGCTTGTCCCGGAACTGATTCATTAAGCAATTATTTTAAATTTTCATAATGCAGGTAATAATAGCTTTATGAAGTAAACACTTAAAAGTGAAATTTGAAATGTTATTTGGACGTGAAACATATATTATTTAGAATTTTTTAAAAATAATACCTCTTGACTTCTGTCGACTAGATTGAGTAGAGAGATTTAAGTTGCGTAATTTGTTCAGACGTTGAAACTGAATAATCTTATGTGAAATCATCATTGTAAGATTCGTTCTCTTGAAAAATGATTTCTAATGTATTTTTGATAGCCTTAGTTTTTTCAAAATTAGTTTTAATCACTCCTTTCGATCCACGCAGGGATTATAATAGATAAAATTGTCTTCGAGTTTGAAACCTTTAGATCTTTCCAACTTTTATTTTTAAATTCCTGAATTAAAAGAATTAATTTGCTTTCAAGGACTTTAATTTCTCTTTTAAACAGGGGATATTTATATATTGCCAAAGTTTTCTAATCCAATTTTTGGTTTTTATGATAATTCTTATATAGTGCGAGGGAATGTGGTGTATATATATATTCAAAATTAACTAGCCTCTTCGTCGTTAAAATTATTGTTTATTCCGAGATTCCAATGCCTCGTATTCTCTGTTTTTTGAAATTTAAACCAATTGGTTTTGAATTAACATCCAAAAAGTCGGAGGAAGGGTTTTATTTGAAATAAGATAAATTAAAATGGGGTATATGATCATTATTAAGTTACTTTTCAGAAACAATATTTGTGGGATTAATGTTCTTAGCCAGAGCAAATTCTAAGACTGGACAATGGTACCTATTTTTAGAGAAGAATGGGGGAGATTGGCTTCGCTATTATTTCTCAAAAGATCACTCATGAACACTGAAAGTAGCGCACCAAGAAATGAGTTACAATCGCGAAACATTGCAAAATGGTTGAATGATTCCCAATATGAAAATAATCCAATTTTTTGGTGGCAATGCGCGAGACCACACACCCTGCAGAGGCGCTCCAATCATTAAGTGCATTGTGGAAGATTCATAAACTTGGTGAAAACCCCTCCCACCTTATATGTAGTCAATTACATTCTAGTGAGGGCAGCCAATCACAGTACGTCACCCGGCAACCAATCCTATAGCAGGCTTTCACCTGCCCCATCACTTCAACAAAATTTCCCCCACTGGATCTTCACTCAACTTATACAGTTCAATCTTCCAACGATAGATGGCGCCGGGTCTGCTGGCATCTTCTTTCGACCAAATTTCTGAAACTATCCATCATATCTTCATGAAACTTTCTCAGAACATTCGCAGATTACCTCTCCTTAGCATGAAATCTCCATTTATCCAAAGAACTTATGATTTCTCCAGATTTGGGCTCGAAGAGCGCTCCACGCTCTATGCGCCCATTGAAACTTCAACGTCAAGATTCATAAACGTAACGATTACTTTTCGACTCTAAGAGGACTTTAATAAGTGAAAAATGCTAGATAGATGCGGGAGAGGATATTTCATTTCGCACTATTAAGCGAGTTTGAGAGAGGACTCATCATCAGCATGAAAACCACAGACTGGTGGACGCGCCGTATTGTTTGCCAAGACTATCATTCGGAGTGTACCGCCAGGACATGTTGGAGCAGTGCATGCGAGATGGTACTCACGTGCAGAAAATTGGACCTAAGGCGACCAGGAAGACGACGAGGCGAGATGATCGAAAGATCATGTGGCAAGCTTTCGTGGATTCCACAGTTCTCGTTCCATGATGCAATCAGATGTAGGGATGCCAGATGTTCCATAAACCATTTCCAGACGCTTTGAGGAAGCGAACCTATAATCCAAGTGCCCTTTTCGTGTACTTCCTTTAACACTGAAACGTCGGCTTCTCCGTCTACAGTGGGGCCAAGCCAGAACAACGTGGAATGCCACATTCGGGGAAAACGTGGTGTTTAGTGATGAATCGCGGTCTGTTTTGAGGAACAGATGATAACCGCGTACAGATGTAGAGGCGCCCTGCTGAACGGTATAATTCCACCCACACTGTCGCGTGAAACACGTTACCCACACAGCAGACGTAATGGTCTGGGGTCTATAGCCTATGACAGCTGGTCCTCTCTAATTGCCTTACCGCGATTAGAGTGGACCTTATACAGGCCAGCGTTATGTTGATGACATTCTTCGACCCCATGTGGGGCCTTTGCTAAACGATCTTCCAGGGGCAATTTTTCAGCAAGGTAATGCTCTTTCGCATATAACTCGAGTAGTTCAAGTCTTTCTACGTCATGTCCAGATTCTTCCATGAACGATCCTCTCCCCGGACTTGTCCTCTGTAGAGCATTTGCGGGGCTGGCTCTAAGGCCAAATGCCGCTGTGTTACTCTGTACATGATTTGGAGGTGACTGTTCAAGATTTGTGGATCCATCTGTCTAAGGACAACATCTAATCACCTCAGTACCGGAACCTATTACAGCATATATTGTAACAAAAGGCGTTCCGATGAACTATTGAAATTGCACAATATTTGTCTAATTGTACGTACTGAATTTGTTTAATTGTTTTGATTTTGGGATGAAGTGAATTTCTCATCTGTTTGCACAATATTTGTCTAATTGTACGAACTGAATTTGTTTAATTGTTTTGATTTTGGGATGAAGTGAATTTCTCATCTGTTTCATTATGTGTATTAAATTTCAGATTCAATCAGAAGCTCCCTTCTTGGTGCGTTATTTTCAAAGTTCCTGAGTGTATGTAACATTGAAATATCCAATAATAATAACTTTAGAAGCATTTTTGAAAAAGTATCAAGTTCTTGATACAGCTAATAGGGAGGTATGTAAATAAACATCACATCTAAGTAACTGATATGATCAATTTTTCCATTAACTGCGTTATTTGGGAAAGGGTAAGAAGGAAGATTGATGGAGCAGTGTTGTATGGAATTTTTAACACAAATAGTGGTGCCTTTCTTGTTTGTTAATCGGTCCTTTCGACTACCAATGTTAATTAGAGATTCTTATTTGGTTGGATGGACTAAGTTCAGTTTCCTGAATTTTGACATCATCAGGATCTTTTACAAAGTTTTTAGACCTTCGATTTTAGATTAATTCGTGTGCGTTTCAAGTAAGGAGACGAAGCGAAGAAAAACTACAAGCTGTGAAGTCATTAACCTTTTGAGGACTGGTTGGCAGTGTCTTAAAGGACAGGGTTAATGGAAAGTCGACCATGGAGTTCCTTCCCCTCTTAACAGCTTTCGGTGGAATTCGTACATATCAATCATTTCCCTAGCTATGCTCTTGGAAATAAAAGTATATCGAAGGTGTAGGACTCCTTGAATATGAAAAGAAAATGAAGTCTATATTCTTCTAAAGTAATTATACTTTCCATTAAAGTACTTTCCTATAAATCAGTGTTTCCCAACCTTTTTTAGGCAATGCCCCACCTTAACACTTCTGGCATTTTTATGCCCCCCCATACATAATTTTTAACATTTAAAAATTATTTTGTTCCCTTAAGAAATATATATGATAGGTTTTAGGAAGAAATCACTACGAAATTGCTATAAAAACATCGTAAGTAAAATTTCAAAACGTATAATAAAACTGAAATTCAAAATAATTTTAATATTGATTTTTCTATATTATTTTAGTGCGATCCTTGCGCTTGATGCTTGCTGCACAGATATTTTATATTATGTTCCAATTTACTTAGCTTTAATCTCAAGTCTCCACGTTGTGTTATATCAAGTCGATTTCTTTTTTTGATCAGTAAATCATTTACGGCACTAAATCCACATTCAGCTAAATATGAAGATGGAAATGGTAGTAAAAGTTTTCTTGCACATTGGGTTGCATTTGGGTATTTAATTTCAGTTTCTTCACAAAGCCATGCCATCGCTCCTTTTATATAAATTTTTTTTTTAATGATTCATCATTTTGCAATTTTGCGAGTTCTTCTTGATACTGCTTATTTGATATATCAGACAATTCCACTAATATTGGCTGCATCATCCATGTTGGGAAATCAATTTGTTTTAAATCAGAAAATCTTTCTTTTAAATCAGCGGATATAGTATTCAAGGGATTGACAATAACAAGTACAGCGGCATCAGTTACTTCACATTTTTGAAGCCAATGAAACTGGTCAAAGTTTCTGTTGTTAATATGTTTCTGATACAACTCTATATTGGTAATGAAACCAAATATCTTTGCTTTTGCATCGACGAATGTTTTATTTGGTCCTTGAAGTTGCTTATTTAATATATTTAGTTTTTCAAAGATATCGGCTAAATAACTTACAAATGTTTACCATCGATTGTTAACAGATACTTCATTTCAAGTTTTTCGCTTAAGAAAACACTAATAGCATTAAACAGTTGCATAAATCTTTTCAAGCAGTTTCCTTTGGATAGCCATTTTACTTCAGTATGAAGTAAAAGTCTCACATGGTCTTCATTTTGTTCTTCACAAAATAACTTGAAAAGACGCTCACATTTGGCACTAGCTTTAATAGTATTAACACACTTTATTACTGCATGTAGTACTTCATTTAGAATAGGCGAGATATTTTTAGCTACCAAATTTTCCTTATGAATAACACAATGTACAATAATCATTTCTGGATTCGCATCTTTCATCAATTTTAAGCAGCCATTTTTCTTGCCCATCATATTAGGGGCGCCATCTGTAGCACAAGATGTTATATTTTTCATTGGTATATCATTGACATCTAAGTAGTTTTTTAACTTATTTTATATATCTTTGGAGGTAGTGGTGCTTTCTAATATTTTACAGAACAACATTTCTTCAGCAAAATGACCTTCATCAATATATCTTATATAAGTTATCAATACTGCCTCACTGTCTCTCAAGGTTGATTCGTCCATTTGTATTGAGAAATTTCTTGTTTTCAGCTTTTCAACAAGTTGTTTCTCAATATCTTCACTCATTTCGTCTATTCTTCTGCTAACAGTATTGTTACTGATTGGCAAAGCTTTTACATCGTTGTCATCTTTTTCCAGCACCGTTTTTAGAAATGTTGATATTGACGGTTTTATCAAATTCTCTCCTATAGTGTGA
This sequence comes from Nephila pilipes, assembly GCA_019974015.1. Lineage (NCBI taxonomy): Eukaryota > Metazoa > Arthropoda > Arachnida > Araneae > Nephilidae > Nephila > Nephila pilipes. The sequence continues at coordinate 237,735 of BMAW01061552.1, forward strand.
TTTTTTCCAGTTTTAGCGATTAATAAAGAAATTTGATAACTAGCCTCAGAAAGACGATTGTTTGTTAAAGAACGAACAGTAAATAGAGACTGCAATGTTGTTCTTTTTTCAAACTTTTCCTTTAAAGTTTTAAAATAACTCAAATCCGAATTTATATGAGTACCATGTTTCGCCTTCAAATGCGCCTCAAGACGACCTCGTTTCTTTGATTCGTTGGTCAAGCATTGCTGGCATAAAAGACAGAACGGCATCCACTCATCGTGAAGAGCGGGTATGAACCCAAATTTTAAATATTCCTCCGAATATTGACGAGTTTTTTTCTTGTTTGTTCCACTCATTTTATTATGGGGTAAAAAATCTATGAAAAAACAATATAATAAAATATGTGTTAAAATTAATTCAATATGACAGAATAAACGTATACGTAAAAAACCATATTTATTTAAATGTATATAATATATTACCGATTTTTTTTCACTTGACAAATTTTTTTTTAAAGTTAAATGGTTCTAAAATTAAAATAAATATAAATAAAATCAAATACTTACCTATTAACAATATCTATAAAATATATACGAATATACTTGTTAAACCAACGATTAATTAACAGACATTTATTTAAATTTTACACTAAATGAATGATGTGAAACACTACAGAAGTTGAGTTGGGCCAATTAGGAGCGAACAACGACATTGTTTAGCGAGTTTTAAAACGTCTGTGTTTCCCCGCGATAGGCGGCGCACTCCGCGGGAATCCCCGACGAATTTCACTTGACGACTCTAAGTACCACATTGATATTTTGGTAACGTAAAACGAAATTATACCTAATAAGTATTTACAGCATTTTTTTTTACGAATTTGCATTTTTTGTTAAATTTGTCACCGATATCTAGCATTGCATTTAAATAACCCAATGCGGAAGGGTTAAAGTCATGTCGGGTCCATTTTTAAATTGCCCCCCTGTGGGGCGTGGGCCCCACGTTGGGAAACACTGCTATAAATTGTACTTTAGTAGAATACAGGAAAAAATTTTACTGAAATAAACATAAATATAAATTTTCGTGACAGAACTTGATATTAAATATCTAGAATGAGCGTTGAATATCAAAACGCTGCACAGATGCAGCAAGGTGACAATCGCTAAAATAAGTTAAAAGTTGATTAAGATAAGTACCCAGAAAAGATGTATGACCACTGCACAGCTAAGTCACGAAAAATGACACCATCTTTGCATGCTGTAATGTATTTGAAGATCTGATGACTAATTCGATTCTTGTTTGTCGATGTGAGAAGATCAGTTATACTATCGCAGATTGTTCCTCACTTCTGTAATATTTACTGTTTCCTTGCTGTCATCTGGACGGAGAAATGGATGATTCACAAGTGTGTCCACTCACTTCCATTCCCATTGAATTTGAATTAGAGGATGCATTTTCTCGGCTTATTTCGATTGATATTATCAAGGATTGTTGAAGAGCTAGAGGAAAACATAGATTAAATATAAAAAATTTCCACAAAAGAATCAAGAATAAAGAAAATCTAGAAGAGAGTATCACGAAAATTGCGTTACAATTTGCTCGAAAATCACTTGAGGTTAAGAAACATTTCCCCCTCAGGCAAGCGTGTTAGTATGGCTTCTCTTTCAAATCAGAAGAAGAAATAAAAAAAGGTTAAGTCTCACGTTTAATTATCTAAGAGTTCTATAATTAATGGACTGTAATTCAAAGATGTCCAATTTTTTATGTAACCACAAGTGTTTAGAACTAAAGTTTACAAGGGTTTGTTATATTTCCCCTAACTAATCTAGGAGCTAACAAAAAATATCTTTCCAATTTCTCATTTTCTTTTCAAACTCGTTTTCTATTGCCGAACAACCTTGACCAATTCCGTAAGCACGCCCTCTGGCGCTCAAACATGAATGAAACAGGATCGCATGGTAGAACAACAACATCCTTCTCACAATTGAAATGACATGGATCATTAAAACAGTTACTTAAGCATTAAATTAAACAAATTTCCAAAGTTATAAGTTGAAACAAAATATTATAATTATTACAAGAAATCTATACCAATTACTATGTACATACTAAAACTATTAAAAGAATTGTTACAAAATTTTATATGTCCTTAAGCAAACACAATACCTTAATACCAATTATTTACATTGTACATTAACTAACAAAAGGTAAAACAGCAATTTTTGTGACTGGACGTTGATAAGTATTATTTTTATGTTTAATGGAGTCATAACTCTTAACGATATTTTTTTGCCCAGATGAATTTTGAGAATTCGAGCCAGGTTCCATTTCAAATACCCCTAATTTTCCAAATATTTCAAAAGAACAATTTCACCTTTCTTAAATTTAACATAACATTAGATCCTTTTGGTCGTTTTGGAATCAATTTAAATATTCATTGGCTCCCTTTTTTCTAGAATAGCTAAGTAAACGTTTTGACATAAGTATACAAGAAAATCAGATACAAGTAAATAAATCAAAAAGTGCAGAAGTGAGAGCTGAAATTCATTGGGATCCTCAGAAAGAGGAGAATTGAGTACTGCCTCTATTTGTGTGACCAGAGTTAAAAACTCCTCATAACTTAAAATACAATCTCCAATTATTTTTTGGGGGTGATATTTCAAAGATTTAATCCCAGCTGCTCAAAGACCTCCAAAACGAGGATATATATATATATATATATATATATATATTGAAATATATTTTAATAATAGCAGTATATTGAAAATACTGCTATTATTAAAAATAGTTTTGAAATTGTCAAAAACATGAAGGAACAAGAGGTATTCTCTATACATGGATATGATTTTGAAGACCTTTTTAACTCAATAGATATTCAAGATTTAATTAAGGTTCTTGCAATTTTATACACAATAAATATCATTTTAATCAAACAATAAAACGTGAAAAATTCAATACACTCATTAAACTTGCATTACAAGAGAATTTTATAGTTTTCGGTCAAAATCTCTATAAGCAAATTCAGGGTCTCCCTCAGGGAGGTCCAGCTAGTAATTGTCTGGCCCATTTTTATTTACATTTTTATGAATTACAACAGATTAACAATGATTCTTACTTTCTTTACCGTTACATAGATGATTTAATTATTTTAGGTAAAACTGAGGAATTTAAACCAAATATTTCATTTTATCCTAATTATCTCAAATTATTAAAAACTAATCTTAATTCAAATACAGTAGAATTTTTAGATCTCGATTTGCAAATTGTTGACAATAGACTAATTAGTAATATTTACGATAAAAGAGAGAGATTCGAATTCCATGTAATTAAAATACCTTTTTGGAACAGTAATCTACACAGATCCATTTATAGGAATATTTTATTGGGCTTTTTATTACGTAATAACAAATTAACCACACATAAAATAGACAAGTTTAATAACATTAAAAAATTCTTCAACAACTGTTTAGATCATGATTATCCAATAAATTTCTTAAATACTTATATACATCACAAATATATTAAACATCTTTGCGAATCGTGATCCAATTTCAAATCCACCACACAACAATCGGTCCACAAAGTCGGCTTGTTAGTGGTCTAGCCGAGAAGAATTTATTTATTTACATTTACACAGCTTACATTTTTACTCACTCTCTGGACCATTATACTCCTTTACCATACAACTTATTACCAACCAATTGTTTGCATCCTTTTACATTTTATTACTATTCAAACAATGATTTAAATCTTTTTTCAATTTATATGGTGATGATGTGTTATATTTTTTTCATTTTGAGAATGTGATATACATCTTGAAGCTTAAAGAAAATTCCGTCTTACTACTCACATATTTGAATCTTCATTTCTTTGAATTTTGTAAGTAATTTTTATATTTTGATTTGTTAATAATTTTTAGAATTATAGATTTTATTTTTGTAAATTTTATCGTTGACAATTTTTTGCATTTTTTAATCATTGAACTCTTTTGTAATTTGGATTTCCCAATTCAGCCTACCAAGAATTATAGATTTTAATTTTGTAGATTTTATCGCTGAATTTTTTTGCACCTTTTAATCATGAACTCTTTTGCAATTTGGATTTCCCAATTCAGCCTACCAAGTCGCAAAGGGGGAAGGTTGGTACCATTAAACTAGTTTAACCCGCTTAATCGGTCTTCAGCTCGATATTGCTTTTTGACTTGCTGGGTTCCATATTTTCATTTATTTTTCTTTCATTGTTACATTTCTTTCTGGATTTTTGTCTTTTTAAATATTTTAAATTATTCTTTCATAAATTTTTAGTGTATATA
>BMAW01061552.1:242050-255561 GCA_019974015.1 Nephila pilipes
CGTACGATGCAAGGTGACACCGCTAAAATAAGTTAAAAGTTGATTAAGATAAGTACTCAGAAAAGATGTGCGACCACTGCACAGCCAAGTCACGAAAAATGACACCACCTTTTGCATGCTGTAATGTTTGGAAGATTCACGACTAATTCGATTCTTGTTTGTCGATGTGAGAAGATCAGTTATACTTATCGCAGATTGTTCCTCACTCTGTAATATTTATCAGTTTCCTTGCTGTCATTCGGACGGAGAAATGGATGATCTGGCAAACCACCATCATTCCCATTGAATTTGGAATTAGAGGATGCATTTTTTCGGTTTATTCTGGATGGATATTATCAAGGATTGTTGAAGAGAAAACATAGATAAATTATAAAAAAAAATTTCCACAAAAAAGACCAAGAACAAAGAAAATCTAGAAGAGAGTATCGTTTGTTCGGCAAGGCAATTTGCTCGAACCGCTCTTGAGTTGCTAAAACATTTCCCTCAGGCAAGCGTGTTAGTATGGTTTCTCTTTCAAATCAGAAGAAGAAATAAAAAAAGGTTTAAGTTCACGTTTAATTATCTAAGAGTTCTAATCAATGGACTGTAATTCAAAGATGTTCATTCTTATGTAACCACAAGTGTTTACAAGGGTTTGTTATATTTCCTTAACTAATCAAGGAGCCAATAAAATATCTTTCCACTTCTCATTTTCTTTTTCAAACCGTTTTCATTGCCGAACAACCTTGACCATCTGTAAGCACGCCCTCTGGCGCTCAAAACATGAATGAAAACAGGATCGCATGCAGAACAACAACATCCCTTTTCTTCTCACAATTGAAATGACATGATCATTAAAACAGTTACTTAAGCATTAAATTAAACAAATTTTCAAAGTTATAGTTGAAACAAAATATTATAATTATTACAAGAACGAGTACCAATTACTATGTACATACTAAAACTATTAAAAGAATTGTTACAAAATTTTACATGTCCTTAAGCAAACACACAATACCTTAATACCAATTATTTTACATTGTACATTAACTAACAAAAAAGGTAAAACAGCAATTTTTTGTGACTGGACGTTGATAAGTATTATTTTTATGTTTAATGAGTCATAACTCTAACGATATTTTTTTTTGCCCAGATGAATTTTGAGAATTCGTTTCAGGTTCCATTTCAAGTTCTTAATTCTCCAAATATTTCAAAAAGAACAATTTCACCTTTTCTAAATTTAACATAACATTAGATCCTTTTGGTCGTTTTGGGAATCAATTTTAAATATTCATTGCCTCTTTTTTTCTAGTAGAATAGCTAAGTAAACGTTTTCTTTTGACATAAGTACAAGAAAATCAGATTCAAGTAAATAACCAAAAAAAGTGCAGAAGTGAGCTAAATTCATTGGGATCTCAGAATTATGAGAATTATACTGCCTCTTACTATGACCAGAGCTAAAACTCCTCATAACTTAAAATACAATCACCATTTTTTTGGGGGGTGATATTTCAAAAGATTTAACCCAGCCACCAAAAGACTCAAAACGAGTGATATGTATATATATATATATATATGTATATTGAACATATTTTTAACAATAGCATATTGAAAATACTGCTATTATTAAAAATAGTTTTGAAATTGTCAAAACATGAAGGAACAAGAGGTATTCTCATACATGGATATACCTGAAGACCTTTAACCAATAGATATCCAAGATTTAATTAAGGTTCTGCACCATACACACAACATGGCCGGTAAGCGTTTGTGGTGTTTGCCGGCGGCGGCGATGGCCTTACGGTAGTTTTATTTTACAGCGGTAGCTATGGCTACGCCATGATTATCCAATAAATTTCTAAATATTTATATACATCACAAATATATTAAACATCTTTGCGAATCGTGATCCAATTTCAAACTACCACACAACAATCGGTCCACAAAGTTTGGTTTGTTAGTGGTCTAAAATATATTAAATTTATTTATTTACATTTACACAGCTTACATTTTTACTCTACCTCTCTGACCATTATACTTTACCATACAACTTATTACCAACCAATTGTTTAACTTACATTTTATTACTATTCAAACAATATTTTAAATCTTTTTTCACTTATATGGTGATGATGTGTTATATTTTTTCATTTTTGAGAATGTGATATATCTTGAAGCTATAAAGAAAAATTCCGTCTTACTTCACTACATATTTGAATCTTCATTTTGAATTTTGTAAGTAATTTTTTATATTTTTGATTTGTTAATAATTTTAGAATTATAGATTTTATTTTTTGTAAAATTTTATCGTTGACAATTTTTTGCATTTTTAATCATTGAACTCTTGTACTTTGATTCAGCCTACCAAGAATTATAGATTTTAATTTTGGTAGATTTTATCGCTGAATTTTTTGCACCTTTAATCAAGAACTCTTTTGCAATTTGATTTCCTTAATCCAACTCTACCAAGTCGTGCAAAGGGGAAGGTTGGTACCATTTAAACAGTTTAACCCTGCTTAATCGGTCTTCAGCTTGATATTGCTTTTTGACTTGCTTAACCTATATTTTCACGTATTTTCTTTCATTGTTACATTTCTTTTCTGGATTTTTACCTTTTTGCAATATTTTAAATTATTCTTTTCATAAATTTCTAGTATATATATATATATATAGAGAGAGAAGTAGTTATATATATATATATATATATATATATATATATATATATATATATATATATATATATATATATATTGAATTGGAAAATTTTTGTAATTGAAATATCTTGCCTTTAATTTTTTTTTCTTCTTGTTTCTTTTCTTTTGTCTTACAATTTATATTTTGGAGTAATCCAATTTTTGCCCAATGAGATGCATTGCGGGAGGGTTGGTACCATAGAACATGTTTAACCCACAATTCAGCCTACAGTCTAAATGTGCATGTTTTGTTTTGTTGGGTATTCAAATTATTCACTAAGCTTCAAATTTGATTTAATTTTTTTTTCATTTATTTTACATATTTCCATAAATGTTTTTAATAATAACTTCATTGCTTTATCATATACATACACACACAACATATATATTAGGGGTGGCGAACCATTATGTATCAACGTGCCATTTTTTCTTAAAAAATGTTTAATGAGGTCATAGACGTGCCGTCAAATAATTTTGACTTCGTGATTATTGGGAAAATAATAATACTAAATACTATCAACTCAAAATTCTTTATTTACTACAAAATAATACATTTTGCAATGTCTCAGTTATACACGTAATTCAAATTACAGTAACATTAGTGTGACTTCTGTTTTTGCAGATTAGATGACAAATAACTTATATTAGAGTTGTAAGATCTTACTTTTAGCAGAACGCATGCTGAACTGGAATGATCTGTCAAACGGTTTTTAAGAGAGTCTTTAATGTGATTCATCTCTGAAAATAATGACCCGCAGGCACAGGTAGATGAAATGATGGTTAAAATAGCACGAGTCAGCTTCTTTAAACAGTATGTGTCTGGTAACGAATTCCATGTTTCCAAAATTTTGTTATTGGCACTTTTACTTATATTGTTTGTCAATCTTTCTGTTTCAATTAATTCCATCTCTTTCCTTGTTTCAGTAAACTTTTGAATCCATATTGAGCTAGACTGGAAATTAATCAGCTGCATTTCAAATTCTTCAATTTCCAACCAATCGAATTGGGACAAGTTCAGTTTATCAAATAAAGTCATATCAGAGTACATAATAAACTTGAGTGTTTTCCATAATTCATTGAACTGAGAAAATCTTGCTGAAAATTCATTGATTGAAGAATCAATTACAGAAATAAATTCTTCAGTGACTGTTTCTTCATCTGGTTTCTCTTGTATATCTAAATCTTTTATATTTTTTTCAAGTTTGGAAAATACCTGTAGTTTCTTGTAATAATATCGTTCCTGTGTGTGAAAACATGCAGTTTAGCATCAAAAGCGCGAAAGAGATCTATCACGACGATAATTGTTTTATTTGGGCCTTGAAGTTTCACGTTCAAGTCACTGAAATGTTGGCATATGTCTGTAAGAAATATCAATTTTGAAAGCCACATAACATCCAACAATTGGGGGTATTGTTCAATCCCCCCCATTTTGCAGAAACATCCTGATTTCTTCCAAGCATTCAAAAAATCTTTGAAGTACGTTCCCGCGGCTCAACCAGCGAACATTACTATACATCAGTAAGCCATTATACACCGAGGTGACTTCATTTAACAAAGCATCAAACTTTTGTTTATTTAAAGCCTGCGACGAAATGAGATTACATTATCAAGAGATGTTAAACCACTCTTAGCACACAAGGCTTTTTGGTGAATGATGCAGGGGATTTCAAGAATCGAATGTCCTACATCTGTTTGAAATAAACTTATGAAACCATTTTTTTTTTTGCCCACCATACTTGGAGCACCATCAGTTGTTATTGAAACAATTTTTTCAAATCAATTTCTTTCTCACCTAGTGAATCTTTAACAGCTGTGCAAATATCCGTGCCCTTTGTAGTTGTTAGCAACGATGTTATCACAATTAATTCTTCCTTAATGACGTTTCTTTCGCAATATCGAGCAAAAATAGCTAAACGTGCAGATTTAGTGACGTCAGTGCTTTTGTCAAGACATAGCGATATAAAAGAAGTGGAGTTAATGTCAATTTTTTGTTGATCTGCTACATTTCCGGCCAGTTTAAAGACTTTTTCTTTTATTGTGTTTCTAGATAGAAGAGTATCTTTGATGCGCTGAATTATCTTACCTTTATTATCGAAACCATCAAAAAGTGAGGGTGCGCATGCTAACCAGGCTTCCTTCAAAAACTTTCCCTCTTGCAAAGGTTTACTATGCCGAGCAATGACATTCGCAGCCGAGAAACTTGCCTAGCTCGTATGACAATTTTTGCCAACATATTTAGGCATAGACGTCGACTGTTTTTTTCTGTCTTTCATAGCCCTTGCAATTAATTCCTTTTGCTCTGGTTCGCTTTTTTGACTAAAGAATTTGTGATCGTTTTACAGACGATATTCTGCATACCACTGTTCCAGAACATAAAGCACAAAACACTTTGTCGCCTTTACTAATCATGCCCTATTTCTCAGTCCATCAAGTTTGAAATTCTCTGATACACTTATTATTTTGCACTTTTTGTTTTTTTGCTAAACTAGTCATATTAAATAACAGTTAAAAATCGTAAGTAAAAAACAAATAAACTTTAAAATAGAGTTGTGGCAACGAAATTGACTATTATGTTATGCGTAAATAAACTATCCGTCATTAGCAATTATAGTCCACAAACGAGTGCGCTTCCTGCCCTCCGACCCGCGCTCGAACACTCCGTGTTATGAAAATGATGTGTGAGGGCGCCAGATTGGGAGAAAAGTTTACTATGAGACCTCTTGACTTTAGAGTTAAGGTTTACTATGAGGCTATGAGCCTCTATGGGAGAAAAAAACATTTCTTTTTTTCGTTTCTGTTGGGAGAGTAGTCGAGAAAATTTTGCAATAGAATGATGCTTGCAACGAAAGTTTTGCAAGAGAATGAAAATTCTGATGAATAAAGTATGAGTGTGTATGATTTATTAAAATGTGAAAAAGACATTCATCTCGTCATTTCGAAGTTTTAGATTTATTTCGTCGATAAAATTGAAATAGGGAAATGCTCCGTAGCTCAGGATCACTCTCTTTCGTCCATAATATGCCTCATAGTAAACTTTGTGGTCGATGGCGTGCCCAAAATATTGTGTCGCGTGCTATTGGTTCGCCCTCCCTGATATATATATATATATATATATATATATTGTAGAAAAACTTTAACTTTTAACTAATCACTTAACTACTTTTTTGCTACTTTACCACTGAAAAAGCTACTTTTTCACCTTTACTGATAAATTTTCTTACCACTTCTGATTTGTTAGATTACACTTTGTTTTAGCTTACTTTTACATATTTCGCTTATCTTTAAACTTCAGACAAGATCAAACTTAATAACATTTTAACCCCAATAACAACAGTTCCTTTCATTCCTTTAAATCCTATCACGTTACCTTGGTGATCTACGCAATTTACTGTTAGCATATTTGGTCACCTCTCCATATTGTATTACTGCTGTCTTAAATTCTAAGACATGGAACAGATCTGATTGTTTTATATCAACAGTAATTTATTCAGTGCTATCTTTATCGCATTACTATGCGATCCCTACTCGCGAGTCAACTTGATCGCTTACACATTGACACTGAACCTGACATAGATCTGAGGGGGTTGTGTGAGTGACGTCTTACACTTGTTCCTTACAAGACACACTCTACCCCTGGGATAACAATATATATATGTGTGTGTGTATGTATGTGTGTACGTATATATGTATAAAATCAATCTTATATCTTTGCGTTTCTCTTTAAATAGATCTTTAACAATTTTACGTAGTTCATGATTTGCTCCAACAAAGTTGATCACATTATCACTGAATATTTTAGCAGGTTTGTTTCTTCGGGCATTAAAACTTTTTAGAACACTTAAGAAGACTTCAGGGACTCATTCAATAACTATTTCAAAATGGACAACTTTTACTGCCACAAGTATGAAAATACAAACTTAGCATTTATTAACATTTTTGAACGGTTTGTGATAAGCTTGATAGGAATGTAAGCATATGTTTGCACAAAAAAAAAAAAAAAAAAAAATACATATTTTCGGAGGTATTGTAACTCTCCCAATCGCTTCCAAGCGGACAAAATGAAAACAGAGGGATTGCTCTGGGCAAAGCATTTACGCAAGATTGAAAAGTTGAAGAAAGATAACTCAACAAGAGCACATATGATTTAAATACCGTGTGTAAAGCGCACGGCTGAAAGGGAAAGCAAAGTGAAGATAGAAAAGTATTCCCATCTCAGACCCTGTTCAAGCACTCGAAACGAAAACAGTTTGAGCATCCCTGGAAATCAATGTGCTTTCTAGGATAAAGTTGCGAGACCAGTGAAAGTCAAATTCACAAAATAAAGATTATACAAAATCAAAATTAACAAGTGTAGAAATAACTTTTGTAAAAGGCGCAAAGAAAACCATCAAATCAGACAGTAATTAAATTTACTGTTATAGTTTGAAATCGTTTATGAATAAATACAACAAACACTCAATAAGGAAAATCTCCTCAGCAAAGAAAGTAGGAATTGAATACAGGCATGTAAGAGAAACGATATGAACGACGTAAATGATGCTGGGATCTTGTACTGAATCAGCACAAATTCTATCGTTACATCCTCTCTCTAGCGAAAGTCAGTTTAGAATAATTTAAATAAATTAATACACTGATATGGAATAATAATCAAGGGTGTTGAAATTATTTCCTAAATTTATTAGATTTTGAATTGTAAAGATCGTATCATTTAAAATATGAAACATTTTTAAAGTTGTGGGTGATAAACTCTTAGCTATCTTCTTCATAAATCTTCTCCATACGTAATGTTATTTTTTGTGTTTAGTTTGAAAGTAAGAATATGAATAGGTTGTTCTTTAAATTCTTATTACATTAGGCATTGGGTAGAAAATGATACTTTGATTATTTTAGAATTCGTTAAATTATTATTCTTTAACTGTGGAATAGTAAAAGACTTTTTGATTATTTTAGAAAAAAGAATATGTTGGTGGTTCGGCCTGAATCTAGCGGAGCTAAGTGAATCTGTCTTACAAAATTCTGTTGCGGAGATCCATCGGAGGATCGACTGAAGCTGTTGTCACTTGAAGTGGACGAGCAGGGTGAATTTGTGCAGAAACAACGTACATCTACCCAAATCACTTCGCAAAACTTATAACCCAAACGATCAAGCAGAATCTTTTAAACTCAAAAAGGCTAATTCTTCAGCTTACTATTCAATCTGTTTCAGTTAAGGAACTTTAGTCATGCAACTGGCTAAGCAGCTGCTTCAGCGAGATAATAGTTAGCCCTCAAGAGAGAGAGCTCTGTTTACCTATTTAAGTGGGGATCTCATTGATGCCATGTGTTCATGTGGATTTCAATGGGAGGATGACAAAATTGTTGCGAGTTGGTTACATTTTAACTAGTTTTTGTTGCTAAATTTACATTTAATGTAATTGATATTGTTTATTAACTTCGCACTGAGAAATAACACGAGATCTATTGGTGGCGGACCTTTGGGCCTCGGCCAGGTGACGAGTATGGCTAGTGTAATATGTTCATTTAATTCAAATTTTCCGAATTTAGTTCAAACTTCTAAAATAATTTTCAGAATAGTCTAAATTTTTAATTTTCTTAAGCACAAAATTACTATAATTTTATTTTAGAAAACTTAACCAAGTCTATCATGCATTTACCAATTTTTTTTTTAACTTTCAGATTAAAGAACCGAGTACATGAAAATTTATTTCTAACTTTTAAGTTCGACGTTAAAAGTAGATTTGCAAGCAATTATTCTTTAAATAAGCACATAAAAACAAAACAAAGGACTGAGGTTACAAAAGTATTAGTAAACGATATTGGCTCAATACTTAGTATTACCTGTTATTTTACCTACTTTTAGACATTCATATTTAACATAAGATCATTACATTTTATAATCATAGTAAAACTCATTTTTTGAAACATATAAGCAATGTATATTCAGATTGGTTTTCAGCATTATATATCTTTTACACGAAAATTTTTTCATTTTATAAGATTTCATAACTTTAAAATGCAAATGATTACAAGTTTTCTATTTCACAATTCTCTGATTTTCAAGCAGATCTACAGCCAAATTTCATGCTTTTCTCCTTTTTACTTGAGTTCACCCATTTATATTTTAAATGAATCACATAAAACTCTCCACTTCATTACTCATTTAAATAAATCGAGCTCAAATTTCTAAAATTTTAATGCATCCTTCAATTGTACTGGGAACTAGAAAGTAACCGAGTTAAACCCTCAGACGGGAGACTGAAGCCTAATAACGCTAAGCACCCCAAATACACCTCAATTATAATTTCGAAATGGAGCATAATCCGGTTTCTTCTCGCCAATGGAATCACGCGATTTCAGATTTTTAATGCAATTAAAACTGTTTATTGGGATGGTGTCATGAACCGTGTTAATGGGTACAGGTGGTGACATTAATGCATAGCTGGAAGAACAAATTCAAAACCATTGCTTAGGTCGAAAAATCATGGTTACTGTCTTTTGAGATCATGAAAGGATTCTCATCATTGAATTTTTGCCACAGGGGGAAGCGAAATTAACTCAGGAAGATATTGATAAACTTTAAAAAGGAAGACGCAGAACAAAAGAAGAGGAATGTGAACGTAGAAAGTGTATTTGTTGCAACCAATGCCCCAAAAGAACACTTAGACTAATTCAGTCAGTTCTCGCATCTTCAAATTTTAACCTCTTTATTTTACTAAAATCATTTATGGGTGGAAAAGAGTTTTCCAAAGCCGATGAGATACAGAGTGTCATCAAACATTGGGTCAAAAAGGTGACGGAGACCCTTTTCACAAAGGTATAAAATGCTAATCCCTCAAATTCAAATTGCATTATGAATGAAGGTGACTGCGTTGAAAAATATCATTTAATGTACGTATATTAATATATAAATTTTTCAAAAATATGTTACCTTTTCCATTTTTTAAGAAGTTGAGTTATCTTTCTTTTTTTCAACCCTCATATTTGCTCCCCAGGAATGAAATGAACTTTACACACCAGCACTATATACGAATACCTATAAATACTTAAAGACTGTTCAGACATTTCCAACAAAACATCAAAATAACTTGCAAATAAAAATAAAACAAAAATCGAGGAAAAAAAAGAAAAGAAAAAGGAGCTAAATAAACTATCATTAGGATCAGCGAAAAGCGTTGTTGAATACAATTTTTTGAAAAGTTAAATTTCTAATAAAAAAAAAAAGGAACATTCCTTTTTACATACGTCTAAATTTAGGAGACACTATATAATCGGAAACCAAAAACAATGACACTTTTAGTTTCAACTTTTAAGTGCCTTTATAAATTACAAGTAAATCTATTCATGCAACTAGCATATATTTATATGCTTACAATGCATGTATTATTCATGCAAATAATGAAGCAAATCGATGGCGGTAATGAAAATTTTGGGCTTTTCCCAAATTGAAATCAATTAAAACTTTTACCTCGAAATGTGTAACATTTATAAGAAAAATAAAAACCTAATATAGAATTCAGAAACATTTATAGTTTTTAAGATAAATATTTAAGAAATTATTATGGAATTTTTGTTTTGATGGCTGTGTCGCACTAAGAATTGAGGTCTGGATTCGTTCCAGAAGAAATTGAATTTAAACTTCTTAAGTTCAAGATAAATACATATATTAATAGGAAAAATAAACTCTCTCTATAGAAATCTTTATAAAAAATTTATAAACTTAGTGAATGTTTTCTATTTACATTTGTGATGAGAATAAGACTTGAGAGTTATTCAAAAGTATGAAAATTATTTATCAGGTTAATTCTCAATTTCGAGATAATTAATAAAATGTGAAAATTATTTTTTAACTCTTTTATTATATAGGTATTGTAATAATTTTTATTCTGAAAAAGGAATTTCTTCCCAAAATCTTGCTTGAAAAAATAATAAATCTAATTTTGCTTACATTTCATAAATTTGTGATGATATAAAAATCGACAAACACATAAAATGTACTTAGAAATATCCCAACTCTCTGTGAGCTATTGAAATAATTTTTTTAATAAATTTAGCCGTTCTCAACAGAAGGAGTTTTGCACTGCTATTTATTTGCATGATTACGGAGAAAAATGTTATAGATGAAATTGAAGCTATAATTGCTATTTTATAAACTACTAATTTAATACTATATCTACGAGGATGATCTGAAAGGTTTTCGACCTAACGAAGATACAAGACATTTTTCTTTAAAGTTATTTTTATTTTGCTACATAGTTTCCTTGTGAGTCTACACACTTTTCCCAGCAATGCTCCCATTTCTTTAACCCGTCCAAATAGTACTCTGGGTCTTTCTCAACAATTGCAAAACAATTGTTGACGAAGAAGATGGCTTCCTTATTTAATGAAAATATCTGTTCTCCGAATGCAATTTTTAGTTTAGGGAACAAAAAGAAGTCGCTTGGGGTTAGATCTGGTGAGTAAGGAAGGTGGTGAAGAAGTTCAAGCCGTAATTCGCGCAATTTCTGCCTTCAGCTTGTCAAGTAATGATGCGCAGTATGCTCCTGTAATGGTTTTTCCTGTTTGAAGATAATCAATTAAGATAACTCCATGACTATCTCAAAAAACAATTGCCATCACTTTTCCCGCCCCCAAAAAATATTTTTTGTTTCTTTTTGGAGCAGACAGTCGCTTCGCTGTCCACTACTTTGTATTTTTTTTTGTTTTGTTTTGTTTCGGGCGTATAATTGTTTATTCAAGTTTCATCTGCAGTAATTAATCGGTGTCAAAACTCTGATTTATTGCGACTAAACTGTGCCAACAGAGTGTTGGAAATGCTCATTCGAACACATTTTTGGTCTAACGTGGACAAATGTGGAATCCGATGCGTGGATAGCTTTCTCATCTCTAAATCTTGATTCAATATGTGACAAAAGCTTTCTTTGGACATATTCATACCTCTGCTATCTCTGATAGCAGAGGTATGAATCAAGATTTAAAGATGAGAAAGCTGTCCTCACTCACTTTAGTTCGACCTTCGTTTAGCACCATTTAATGAACTTTATCACTGTTATCGTCAGTTGTTGCAGTTTTTGGACACCCCGAACGTTCATTGACACAAGCTGATACTGCCATGTTTAAATCCAGCTGCCCAAAATTTCATAGTTGTAAATGATGGTGCATATTCCCCGTACATGGAATCCAATTCATCTTTGATTTGCGGAGACGTAATGCCTTTCATAAACAAATATTTAATGCCAGCTCGATACTCGATTTTTTCCATTTTTACAAAAACATTCACATCGACTCGCTCAAACAATTGTCGAACAACAAATGCGCATCCAAAATGACTGAAAATTTTGGGGAGTACCTATAAAAAGATGCGAAACTACATTCTCTAGATTTTATTGACAAGTGATGTTATTTATACGTAAAGGTCGGAAACTTTTCAGAATAATCTCGAATTTAAATTATCAGTTCATGTATAAAATATAATAAGTAATAACTATTAAGTGCACAACAAAGATTCAGTAAAAATTTGAAAGTTAAAGTTATATTTAAGGGTGGTTTAATAATGTTCAATTGCACACTGGTGACCAAAAGGGAAGCATAATTGATAATAATGTGAATACTGAAGAAAATCCAAGTTGGAATGGAATGAAAAATGATATGTTTAACGTGATGCAAAGCAAAAGAACAATAATAATCACTTTAATCATCAAAAGAAACAACTTGAAAAAAACCCTGAGCACTAGGAGAGTTCACATTTTTGTGGAAGGCAAATGAAATAAAAAGATGCTGCTGCAGTTCAATAGTTGAGTTGTCACCTCTGACAACCAGGTACACTGTACAACGATTTCCCATACTTGCTCTCACATTATGGATGAGTTGTGGATTCAAAGAGTTAAAAACGTCACGAAGAACATTTTCAGTTCTGGAACGGAACGTCGTTGATGACGAAGGGTTGCGAGTTGTTTCTTGAGCATATCCACATTTTCTCAATAGAATTCTGATCAGTCGAGTGAACAGGCCATGCACTGGATGCTTTTAGTATTAAGGAAGTCGTAAATCAAACTCACACGGTGACAAAGTTCATTATCATCCATAAATATTAAGTCAGGACCGACAGCACCTTGAAACAAGTGAACATAAGGCTCAAAAGCTTAATCTCTGCATATTTTAGAAATCACAGACACCGTCTCAAAGGTATGAAGGTCTGTTGGGCCATCCAGTATGATACTTGCCACACCTTGATTCCTTTTGATGGAAAATGATCCTCTTCCGGGAAGTTTTCCGGAGAAAGAAAGTTTCATGTTCTCGTCACATTGTTAGCCGATGAAAATTATTGTTCAGAATAAAGCAAGGCTTAGCAATGAACATCACATAGGTGCACTGTTCCAAAATCCAGTTCTGACAATTCAAGTTCAGTTTAAAAGAGTGCGTTTATGTGTGGATGTGAATGGATTGCAAATTGCTGGTCGTCTGTAATATAGACCAACATGATTGAGTTTCCTGTTAATAGTTTGTCTGGAAATTTGTACTTCCGTAGCGGTTGTGAGCTCTGTACCCAATTCTCTGGAACAACTATCTCTGACTTCACGCAGCAATTGCCAGATATTGGTCGTGGCGAATGGTTGTGACTCTTGACCAACCTGGTATTGATCATTGGTTAGCATTTAACTTGTTATGTTAAAATTTAACTTGTTATGTTAACATTAACTTGTTGTGTTAACATTAACAATTAACTTGTTGTGTTAACATGAACATTTAACATGTTATGTTAACATTAACATTTAACTTGTTAACATTAACTTGCTATGTTAACATTTAACTTGTTATGTTATCGTTTAACTTATTATATCA